>JAWQFY010000890.1:0-18160 GCA_037055185.1 Capillidium rhysosporum
GCTATTTTATATTAAGTAGATTTTTTTAATCTAAAAATTTAATAAAATATATTTTTTAATTTTTACTTAAATTTACTTTTAATTTTTTATTTTAAAAAGCTATTAAATATAGTAGCTCTTTTTAATAATATTAATATACTAGTTAGTATTTTTAAAGCTTATAAACTATTATTTATTTTTATAATATATTATAAATTTAATAAAATTATTTTAAACTTTAGTAAAGCTTTAATTTTTACTTTAAATTAATTTACCTATTTTATTTTTTTAATTTTTTTAGTTTATTATTTTAGTAAACTTATATAAGTTTATTAATATATAAATACTATATTTAATAATAAAGTTAAATTAGCTAATATAATAAATTTTTTAATAGTAGTTTTATATCTATTTAACTTTTAAAATTTCTTTATTTATAAAAATATAAAATATATAAAGTAGTTTAAAAGAAATATATTTATTTATAAACTTTAGTAAGTTTTACTTTTTATATATTTAAATTTAAAGCTTTTTACTATTATTTATAAAATAAATAGCTTTATTAATAATTTTATTTTTTAGTTTATTTATAAAAAATTATATATATATATTATAAAAAAAGCTATTTAATAATTTTTTAAATATTTAAAAAATAAACTAGTGTTTTTTTTACTATATAAAAATAAATTTATAGCTAAAATCTTAGATTTTTTATTACTAGTTATTTATATATATATATATTTTCTACTATTTAATATATAGATTAAAATAATTTGTTTAATATATTTTATTTAGTATATATATAAATTATCTACTTTACTATATATTTTTTATAATACTTTTTTAATAATAATTTTTAAGCTATTATAATTTTTACTTTACTATTTTTAAAAATATTTATAAAATTAATTTAGTTTTTATTTTTTAATTTTATACTTTTATATAATTTTTTAGCTAACTATCTTCCTTTTTTTTTAAGCTGTAACTTTTTTTAATATTTTAAAATTAAGTTTTTATTATTAAAACTTACTATTTTATTTAAAGTTTTTTTTAACTTTTATATATATATACTTTTTAAAAATTATATATATATATTATTAGTAAATTAAGCTTTTATATCTCTAATGCTAACTTTTAGTATGCTACAGTATTTTAAAAAAAATATTAATAAAAAGACTAAGATACAATTATAAGGATTTTCTTTTTTTAAAATTAAATAATTTTTCTACCTATATTAGTATTTTATTATATTTGAAAAATATATATTTAAATAAATAATAAATTAATAATAACTTGCTTCTTTATTTACTATTAGCTAAAATTTATTATGCTACTTAATTCAGTTTTTTCTTTTATTTCAAACTAATTTTACAGTATATTTTTAGTATTAGAACTTAATTTTAGTAAAGTTTAAATTTTTATCTAAAGCATTATTTAATTTAAAATTTTTTAAAAATTGAATATTTATATTATGTTTCATTTTTAAAACTTAATCTACTATATATATATATTATCTAAATAATTTATTTAGAAATTATATTATATTTGAAATAACTATTATATTTTAGTAATATTCTATATACTTTACTACTAATTATTTTTAAAATTTTAAAATTATAATTTATTATGTATTTAAACTACAATAACTTAATTTACCGGATTTTAAGCGTGTTTGAGAATTTCAAACTATATGCAACATTAATAAACTAACTTAACAGTACAGATATCTTACTTTAATAACATTTATTAAGTATACTTTTGTAAAACTTATTGGATGATCTAATAGTACTGTAATAAATTAAAAATACAGAAAATTTTATTATACTCAAACCAAATAAACAGAGAAAAATTATAAAGAAGAAAGGAGGCCACTTATAAACTAGTGCCTATAATATCATCCTTAGTATCAATAACTTTGTCATTATCTGAATTATTACTACCACTACCTTTCCGGAATACTTTAAATTTAAACCGATCAAGTGGAGTAACATCTAAAGTCTCAGTTCTAGTTCCAAACACCATTATTACAACCAACAAAACAGCAATACCAATAAGTAAACCAGCCCAATCGGGATAGAGCTCAAACCCTAACGGTAGATAACCGAATACGAGTGAAGTTAAAAGTATGATAACGGCGTAGAGGGACTGCGATTTGATATGTGTACGTACCGGTAACTTACAAGCCATACAGGTGAGAATAGAAGTAGCCGCTATAGGGGAGTTTAGATCCCCAAATAGAGCACCCGAGAATACTGCAGATACAGTATATATTAACTTAGATTCATCATTAGGATCAACAACAAGCGGCATAACAAGCGGTAACATGATAGTCATAGTACCCCATGAAGTACCTGTTGAGAAAGATATAATTGCTGAGAGTAGACAGGCTAAAAAGGGTATGAGTGAAGGGCTGAGGTTACCTTTGAGCGCCGAAATCATGAAAGTAGATACGTTCAAATCGTTGAAGCAATCTGCAACTGCCCAGGCGAATACAAGGATTAGCATAGTTTCTACCATATCTTTTATACCATACATCATAACCTCCATTCCAGTCTTGAATCTTATAACGTTCTGGAAGTGGTAGATTACTAAACATAGTAGACAGGAGAAGAATGAAGCGTACAACAGTGCACCGTAGGAATCACCTGCACCTGCTATAGTTGATAAATCTACAACAGGTGATTCACCTTTAGCTATCTGGGATTGTAAGGAGTAATAACCGGTTACTAAAAGTCCGGTAATAGTTAGCAGAACTATACTAGCTATAGGGAGAAGGGAATTAACCAATCTTTTTGGTAGCTTGGGATCAGATTTCAATGGATCTTGACTAGTTTCTTCGATGCTGTTATTACCATCAACTTCGATAACGGATCCTTCGAAGTAAGCTCTACGTTCAGCCGCCAACATCAAACCGAAATCACGTTTGGTAGCTATTAGCATACCAGTAAAAACAATAGCTAAAATTGGAAACGAACGGGATGGGATAGTTTTGCAAAAGAAGAGGAACGGTTCCGAATCAATTTTTAAAATTGAAAACTGAGTGGCAATTAAGCCCAACATAAAACCGATCCAAGACGATATAGGTGATAAGGATGTTAAAGGGGCGGAGGTGACGTGAACTATGAACGCTAATTTCTCTCTACTCAAGCTTAACTTATCAGTCACATTTAACATATTAGCTCCAACCACCATACAGGACGCTAAGTCGTCCAAAAACAAAATAATACCGATGAGGAAGGTAGCCCATTGACCCTTCCACCTATTGGTAGCTAACTTTGTTACCGCGTTAGTCAAAGCTTCAGCACCACCACTTTTCTGAATCAAAGATACGCACGAGGAGAGGTAGAAGGTGAACATGATGACTTTTGCGTGGTCTTGGTTAGCTAAAGCTCGTATAGTGTAGTAATCCAAAGTACGTAAGAATCCGGTCAATGGGTTGAACCCATTGATGAAGGTTGCTGATATAAATACACCTAAAAGTAAAGCTAAAGTAGCTTGACTACTTAACAACGCTACTAACAGTACTACTAGGATTGGTAATAAAGTTACGGGGGCTGGCATACCGTGTACTTCACCGTCAAAAGTTGCAAACACTTTAGAAGTCGAATCTAATAGCTTTAACCATACTCTACGAGTGACCTGGTTCGTCAAATCTAAATCTTGGATCAAGTAACCAGTAGCTAACTCACCCTGCTTAATCGAACTTTCTATATTTATATCTAATCCTTCGTCAGCTTTCAATGTCCCTTCACCGATCTTAAAAGCTTCTTCGTCGGTCCAACCTTCGTATAATTCATATTTTATTTGGGAATTTGAGTTAACGCTTGCTATAAAAAATAAAACATTTTAATATTTAAGTATATATTATTATTGCTTACCGTTTTGCCAACTTAACGTCAAATCGAAGTTTAGCTTATAGTTGTACAGAACAACTTTGGGTAGGTTAACTGAGATTAATTTAGGTATATCGCCAGTATCAACTGGTAGTTCTTGGGTTAGTAGGGTTGGTATCGAAACCAAAAGTAACAGTAAATATTGGAACGGTGTCAATCGCATCCTTTCGTTATTTATTAATTAATGAGTTTTGGTAGAAGGTTAATATAAAACTAGTTTGATCACCGTGTACGTGTAACTATACCGTTTTATAAAGGGAACGGATGTCGGTAATTTGTAAAAAAGGTAAATGACAAGCAAAAGAACTGAGTTATCCGGGAACCTTTATAGCACCACTGTTCGAAAATCATTTAGCATCTTATGACTAACTAATCATTAAGCTTAAATTAATTGGCTTTACATTTTATGTCCCCTTGTAACATAACCACTATTTAGTCTAGGTGCTTTACAAATAATTACATCTTAGTTGCTAATTAGAAATTTACTTTTGAAATTGATATTTTTGTTAAATAAGAAGCTTATTTTATAAAAGTAGATATTCATTAAATAATAATTTATTACAATTTATTCTCAAAACTAGCAAGATAAAATAAGGAATAAGTAAATCTTGCTATGTTTTATTGGTTATTAGCTAATAACTACGTAAATAAATAATATAGAAAATAAATTTCGACTAAAGCAAAATTTTGGTATCAAAAACGATTAGTTGAATAGTGGAAAAAAAAATTAAAAAATTTTCGAATTAAAAAGCTTTAGTTATTCTTAAAGAAGCTAAATTTAGCTTTTTACCACTTATAGCCAAGCTTTAATTTATCTAATTGGTCGTTTAATAAAGATTCTAGGTTAAGATGAACTTTTGTACATTATATAATGATACTAAAGTTACTAAAAGGAGTTTGGTAGCCTTTAAAGGGTATTGTACGATCCGGTACAAAAAGTTAGAAAATATAAGTGTTTTGATATCAATACACTACCAACAGCAAAGGTATGAAATGTTTAGAATTGAAGTTCTTCTTAAAATTTTTATAAGTAGGCAGTGGATACCGAGGCTAAAAAATCAGCTGGAACTTTGTTTATTGAAATAAATTAAGAACATTCACTTTATTGTTTAAAAAGTCAGCTGGACTAAAATTGGACAGCATTTGGTAATGAAATCAGCTGAACGCAAACTTAAAGGAATTAAAAATGAAATCAGCTGCCATGACGTTACAACACTAACAGATCGAAAGTTAGGCTGGACAGTTTTCAGAACCACAAAAAGGGGTTATAAACCCAATATTTACCGAAATTAGTACTTATCATAATTACGATAAAGTTGTCAAAGTAAGATGAACGATAGGTGCTTAAAAGTGACTAGATTGCTCTTGAAACAGTACCAATAGGAACCATACTAATATATACGACAGAACTTAAAATCCCGGTTGGGAAACTAGGATAGTGGAGTAGTTGTGTATAGCATTTGTAGCAAAAATTTTTAGACTTATCCAAAAATTTGATCCTGAAAACCAGCTATTTACCTGGTACAAACATTGCAAACTTTTTGTTGTAGGGAACATCTCATAAGGGTGTGGTTCTTAACCTTCAATCACAGGCATATGTACTTTAATAATTTATTAAAAATAATTTACCAGATAGTCATTAAGTGTATATTATATAATTTTAGTTTGGTTGCTAATAACTTTATTTTTTAGTTTTCATTTAAACTAATATTCAAGTTTGATGTATATATATAGGTTTTTAACTTTTAATATATTTTTTTAACATTTAAATATAAATAAATTTCATTAAAACTTCTAGTTTATTTTTAATAAAACTAATTTTATAATACCTTTTTTTTAACTACCAATAAATAAATAAATATATATTAATTTCTATAAAGTTTTAAAGGCTAAATGCTATAATATTTATAGTTTTAACTAAATTAAACTAAATTTAACGTTTTAAGCAAAAAATTAAAAAAATTTAAGCTTGTTAATCTTAGTTAAAATATTTTTATAAGATTTTGAAGTTTATATAATAAAGGTAATAGTTTAAATCTAAGTTAAATTTTTTTAAAATACATTTTAGCTAACTTTACTTGTAAAACTAATAAGCTTAAATGTATTTTAATATATATATATTATACTTATTAAAAAGAATTTTACCTAATGTTATGTAAATACTAATTTTTAAATTACTTATATTTTATAGTTTTTATTTTAAATTATATATTTTTAAACTTATTAACTTTTTTAATTATAATATATTATTTTTCTACTTTTATATATATATATATATAATAAATTTAGTTATTTATTTATTTATTTTAATTTTCAATAAATATAAAATATATTAATTAATTTTATTATTATAAAAATTGACACTATTATATTTTTAATATTATATTTTATTATTATTTAAGTAAATAAAAAAGATAGCTATTAATTATAAATTATTTTACTTTAGTAATAATTAAATAATTTTAAATTATTATTATTTTTATAATAGTAGTAATTATAAAATTACTTTATTAAATAATATATATATATATATATAAAGCTATATAATATAAATATATTATAACTTAAACTAAAAACAATAATATATTAGTTAGTATATTAAACTTAAATACTTATTACTTAATTTTATATAAATATTAATTTTTTATAACTGATATAAAAATAAATTAAAGTAATAACTTTCTTGTTAAAAGTTAAACTACTAAAGTATTTAATAATATAGTTGTTATATTATTAATATAATAGATACTATTTATTTAAATAATTTATTAATAACTTAATTTACTTTAAAAATAATATTACTTTTATTTTATATAGTCTACTTAGCTTTTTTATAAGTAAATAGTTAAGTAAATTATTAAAGGTTTTTTATTTTATTTTAAATAAACTTTTATATATCTTCTTTTTATATTATTATTAAGATATATTTTTAAAATCTTAGAATATAATTAAGCTAAAGTATTTAATCTAAACTTAACTAAATATTAAGATTTATAAACTTACTTTTTAGTTAAGCTTATAAAAAACTAAATTACTTACTTTTTATCTAAGCTTTAAATTAATTAAGTTATCTATTTTTAAACTAGCTGCTTAATAAAAATATACTAATATAAATAAATTTTATTTAATTTTAAATATGTTATTAATAGCTTAATTAGTAAGTAAATATATAAATTCAATAATATAATTTTTTATAAAAATAGTAAAATAAAATATTCTAACTATATTATTAAAGTTAATATATAAAAATTACTATATTATATTTTTTTTAAAATAAAAGAAATATATTTATTAATTAAATTAGTATTTATATATATTAGTATATTAAGTAAATAAAATTTATTTATAATAATTAGCTAGCTTTAAAATATAATTTTTATTTAATTAACTAAAAAAATTTATATTATATATTAGCTTTAATATTTTATTTTTAGCATTTAAAATATAACTACTTAATAAAACCATTTATTTATTTATTAAATAGCTATTTATTAGTTTTTTTAAATTTTTGATTTACTTTTTATTTTTAATATCATATTATTTAATTAAATATTTACTTATATTATATTTAATAAAAAAGTTAAATTTATAATTATATTAGTACTTATTTAAACTATTTATTAAAAAAGAAAAAGGGAATATAAATTTGATACTAATATTAACTGAAAAAAGTCTTTTAACTGCATAATAGCTACAATAGATTTCTATTTAACAAATTTAAAAACCAAGCTTAAGTTATTATAAACTACTATATAAATAGTATAATAAACATTGAACTAATAATAGTAACATTATGTAACTAAGCTTTTACAGAATTAGCTTATTGTTTAACTAAATTAGGTACCTTAAATTTATAGTTAGATTTAATAAATATGAAAATTATAGTGATATAAGCTATTGTATAACAAGTTTCTAAAACATCTATAAAGCTTATTTATTTTAAAATGTACTTTCTAAAAAGATTTACTAAAACATTTGAGTTACTACAGGTAAGTACGACAATTGTGCATCCAAGCTATGCAGTTTAAAATTGATAACTACTGTTCAATATTTTCATTACTACACCGCTAATCCAGTATTACTTTATATTAAGTGAAATTGTGGCCATGATTAAGGACATACTTATTCTCAAGTTTTAAGCTATATCATAAATAAGGTTTTTTCCAGTCTAGCCCTTCTTAAAATTATCTTATAGCTGATTGATATTAATGCAAAGTGTTCATTATCATTATAAAATTTATTATCTAAGTTATAAATTTTATTGCTATAACTATATTTGTCTATGAAAAAAAATTTTAAACCTGATAACGATGCAACAATATGTAGCTTGGAAGAACGGTTTTGTACTTGTATTAGCCTATAGAAATAGCGACTGCAAAGCATATTTAAAACTGATTTTAATTAATAATTATGTATATTAAAATTATAAATGCTAATAGAATATGAATATATATGACATATACAAAAATAAGTGCTTCATTTATTTAAATATATTTGGAGGTACATAATTAACATTGTAAAACTCTGAGCAAGAAACTGCGGTTATAATAAATTCTATTAAAGCTGATGCTGTAGCAGAAAATGGAAATAATATCGGTTATCTGTAATATTTAGGTTTATATAAGTAAAGGGTGTATGAACTATCCCAATCATACTGGTATAACTATACGAATATAATATGAGGTAATAACAGTCGTATTGAGTATATAATACTAGTGTTTATTGTATATATCGTCAAATTATCTATCTAAATTGTTAAAAGCATTGTTTAATAAGTCATTATAGATATCGAAGATACAAGGTGTTGTATCGGTAGGCAAATATAGGGATATTTTATAGAAATTTTAATTGGTTGAAAAATAAAATAAAATTCTGTATGTTTTATTGATATCTATTTTGTGACGTATTTTTATCACATATATTACGTTTTTCCAAAATAAGGCTCTTGGGATGATTCATTTTATGAGTTTTTAAAAATGCGCTTCTTGAAGTTAATTTTTTATATAGTTTTTAGAATATCCGAATATTCGGAAATTCATACAAGGAAAATTAAAGCTTTAGACCCTATGCTTAATCTTAAAATCAAAACTTAATATAATCCGCAGTACCCTGTTAGCTTACGCCATCTATCTCCCTAAAATTTTTTAAGAAATTAAAATTTTGTGGACAACGAAAATAAAATAAAATCCGCAGTACCTTTACAACTTTTAGTTTCGCGTTATTATAATTATAAAGTTTTAACGAATCGTAGTAAAGTAGTTATAAATTAAAGTTAAATAATTGGTACTTTAAACCATTTTTCAGAGCATGCCTATAAGCACCATAAATTGAAATTTCCTTTCCTTCTTTTCAATTCAAGAAAATGTTAATAACCGACCTTCCACCAGAGTTACTTTCCAATATAGTATTAGGCCTTGACGAAAAATATCAATATAGCTTTAGTTTAGCGAATCGATACTTACGGAAAATTTCTATACCATTTATATTCAGTAAAGTCAAAGTATATGAACCAATTTATAAATTTAACAACTCTAAACGTAGAAACGGTAACTTTGAAGTGTTGCAAAGTATATTCAATAAATACAACCGATATATTACTACTCTAGAGTGCTATAAAACTGAGCAAAACTTTAGCTCAGGCTTAATAAACTTGAAAGCGTTTACGGAAGCGGTGGGATTAGAATCACATTATGAGAACCTTTCTGAGAAGGAAATGAGTACTTATAAAAACCTTAAAAGCTACAAGGTTAGACTTGGAGTAAGAATAGTTAACTTTTTACCAGTGTTATCAATTTTTAGTAGGTTAAATGAACTAGCAATCAGTGGTATACATTCCCAACACTTTCCTATAAAAGATGTACAAAATAACACCTTAAAAAAGTTTAGTTACAGCTGGGGTAAACTTCTAGCAACTGATATCTATTTAATTCATAAAAACTTTCCAAACATCCAATATTTTAAGTTGTTTGTTGGAAGTGAAATAATTGATAATCGTGAAGAGCTAGCTTTCAATCACATGCCTGTATTTTCTAACTTGATAGCACTCGATGTAGAAATAAACGGACCCGGACAGGATTTATGGTACCGTAATTATTTTTCAAATTCACACTGCTGGCCAACCCTTAAATTTTTAAGGCTTGACGAATGTTACAGACCTAACTTTGGTCCTATCAACAACTACGATAACCTTGAAACGCTTCATTTAAACTCCCCTTTTTTAAACAGTTCTACTGTCCCAACAAATTTTATTAATGTTACCAATTTAAAAATAGTTTCGTTTAGAGATACTTTTTTTGCATCCAACCTGCTTAAATACGTCAAACAACTTCCTAAACTTACTTCACTTGAGCTTGAAGGAGCTTTCCATTCCACTTTATTTAACTTAGAATTAACCGTTAACCTACACCGGTTTAAATTAGTTGGACTTCAACGCTTATGTTCTACTTTTATTTCATTTTTAGGCCAACTTAAGAGCTGTCGTAGCATAGAAATTGTTGTTAAGGTTGACGATGAGAATTTAGACTACAACCGTTTTACTAATATCAAATTTCCGGTACTGATGTATTTAAACGTGGAATGTCCTAACGTTAGAAACAATAATTTAAATAATGTGGTAAAAATAGCTGTATTTGAGCGTTTTATTAGAGAAAGAGCACCTTTGTTACAATAAATTTAAAGCCTACCATCTAAAGTGATAGCCAATATATCTAACTTTACCTTCTATCGATGTTTCGCAATCATTTACAATATTAAATCTATTATACTGGTAGAATGTTTAAATGAGTTTATTATAATTTTTATTTCCGTCAACAGCTTGTATAAGTATTCTACCTTTGTTACCAGTGTCTAATCTGCTATTTTTATCATACCTGCTCATCGATGAAAATATAAGTTCAAAATCGTTTCTTTTTATAAGTTAATATTATGTTGTGATTGATAGATTATAAACTACTAAATATGAATATTTTTCTATTTTCTTTTTAAAAATTCAATTAAATATACATTGTTTGAAAATTGGCTTACAATTTGTATTGTATTTTCTACATAATAGAAAAAAGAGCTTTACATTTTCATTTATTTACTAATTATAATTGAATTAGAGAAGTTTAACTTAATATATATATATTACTAATATGTAGCTGAATAGCACAAATTTTCTTATTAAAGTTTGGAGTTATTTTTACTATTAATATAATTTTTTAGTGCAAAGTGTAGTATAAACTACTTTATAATTAGAATATTAATTACTATTTTTTTAATATTTTAAATACTAATAACTTTTTAATTTAAATATAAGCTTTAATATTAATTAATTCATTAGTTTTTATAACTTTACTAAACAATTTAAAGTTTATATAAATAAATAATTAATTAGCTATTTTTAAAAGTAGTAAATTTTATTTTAAAAATATATAAGCTATTATATAACTTATATACTAAAAAGAATTAAAAAAATAGAAAAACTATATATTATATTTACTATATAGCTATAATAAAAGACATTTAAGCTAATAATAATAAAAATTACTATATTTGAATATATATTAAAAAATCATAATATTTATATAATAATATTATATAGTTAATATTATAGCTAAAATATATGCTAATTTTTTTAATATATAAAGTTATTTTTTCTATTTACTAAAATTAAAAAAATTATACAACTTTGCTAAATATAATAAAACAAGATTATAAAATTACATTTTTATTTTATTCTAATTCTATTAAAAAAATTTTTTTTTCTACTTATATTTTCTATTTATTAGTTTATATATATATTAATTTTAAGAGTTTTTATTATTTTTATTTATTTGTATAAAATAAGATAAAATAAAAAATAATTTAAAGCTTATAGTTATTTATTTTATAAAATAAGTTAAAAAATTAATAAGTTTTATAAAAATTTTATTTTTAGTTTATTTAATTTTTTTTAGTAAATATATATATATTAATTTAAATTTTAATAATTTTTAATATTAATTATTAATATATAAACTAGTTTAATTAATAAATTTATAAATTAAATATATAACTATATATTTAGCTAAGTTAATATATATAATACAATTTACTATACTAACTATAAAACTAATTACTAAGATATTTTATATATATATATTTAAAATATTATATAAATAAATAGTAAAAATCTAAATATAATTTATTATTAAAAAAATTAAAATATAGTTAAATTTACAATTTTAAATTAAATATTATTATTATTATTATACTACTATACTAAATTAACATATAAAATAATCAAATTTTTTAGTTTTTAGCAATGTTTAAAATTATATGTTATTTTTTTTAATTTAAATTAAAATTTATTATTATTTTTATTAAAGCTAATTTGTTTTAAAATTTTAAGGTATAAATTGCCCAAAAAATATAAATAAGAGTTCATTATTTTCAAAAGTAACATTTTTCTTTTTTAAAATTTAAATAACTTTTAGTACAATATACTAAAGTGCAATATTTTATTAAATTTAAGTAGTTTATAAATAAGACTAATTAAAATAGATAGTTTATAAATTCTTTATTAAGTATAGTAAGTTATTAAAATTTGAAAAATAGACTAAGCTACTTTCAAAAGTAGCCAATTGTATATGTATTGCTAGATGTAAATAAAAAAATTTAATTTATTTCAATTATTTTGTAGTTTTTCTTTAAAAAATTGATTTAAAATTAATTTCATAGTTTAAAAAATAAAGCTAATAGTTTGAATTTAATTGGCGTTTTACCTTTAATAATTAAAATATTTTTATTTGGATATTTTAATATATTTTCTTCACTTTATTTCAAAGAATATTTTTCAAAATATTGTCTACATTCCAGATTTTCATCTTAAACAAATAAATATAATGAAATCATTAACTTTATTAAATCAATTGTTCTTAATTAGTAGAAGGCTCTGCCAACTCAATAGCGAAACCAAGACCAAGTTTTACAAATTGAGATACATGGTCGTAGTTAACGAACTGGGTAGTATCCTGAGGAGTGTGAAGTCTATAATTAATCACATCTTCACCAGGGTGGGCTGATCTGTAACCAGCAATGTTAAAGGAGGCGTGGTCGGAGCAAGCATAACCACATTCACCGTCAAACCATTTGTAAGTAGTGTAAGTATCAATTAGAAGACGTATGAATTGAGTTAAATCTTTATCAGTATAATCTGTCACCAGTTGAATACGGTTACTTTCATTGTAGCCGGTCATATCTAACTGCAACATACTTACAATGTTGACTTTATTAGCAGCGTATGCTTGAGCGATATCTTGTGATCCAAGTAAACCTAATTCCTCAGCAGAGTAGAATTGGAACTCAATAGTACGACGTGGTTTAAAATTGGATTTAGCTAAAATACGTAGAATTTCAAGGACAGTGGTTGTACCCGAACCATCATCGTCAGCACCGGGAGCAATACCCTCCGAGGGGTTGTTTGAATTGATAGAATCCATATGGGCACCAAGTACGACAACTTCTGACTTAAGGTCAGTACCTTCAATCCTAGCAATTACCGATGACTGGGCCCATGTATGGTTGTAAAGCTTGGCGGTAAAAGGACCGGTGTATCCGGCAGCAGCATGTATTACATGCTTCAACAAAAAGTTAGATGCTTGTACACCGTAAGTTGATTTATAATATCTGTTGTAAATTGCAGAGTAATTGGTTAAGAAATTACTCATGACCGATTTGTCAATCTTGGTAGCAAAATCTTTAACTAAAGTAGGGTAAGATACATTGGTTGGGATTGTGGTTAAAACTCGTGAATCAGATCGGAATTTTACTTCGTCTTGATGGTCAGTGATGTCGATGAAGTGTTTACGATTTCGGACCAGATCAAAAACTTCAACTTCACTAAGCCATACGGGAGCAGTTTTCTCACCTAACTTAATTAGTCGTTTTTCGGACTGTGGGAGTACGTTTGCGCTGACAGCTGAGATTACAAATAAAGTTAATAAAGAAGTGAACACTTTCATAATTACTTTTAATTTTTTCATTTAATTCACTAACGTTGCCTTTATATACCTGGTAATCCGCTTTTAGTAGATATAGAAAACATCCGAACTTGTAATCGTGCCATTCAGTAAGTGGCTTTTACGACATGCTCCGAATAGCTTATCAACACCACCATAATTTCTAGCTTTAAGTGTATTTATTCTTTCTTTTACCACTTTTATTAATAATTTAACTATATAGAATTTGCAATCAGATAATGTTAGTATCCAATAGAAGTGACAGTTCTATAAGCTAATATGTACACGTGACTTTACTAGAAAAAAAGTAATAATTTAAAATGGTGCAATGCTTAAGTTTAGTGATGTGAATGACCAAACACAAATCTTTATGAAACTTATCAAACAAATCAGATACAAAATTTTAATGCTTTATTAAAAGCAGTACTGGATTAGCATATAGTAAAATATACTTATAGACTTAATATATACCAAAATAAGCAATTGTTTAATCTTTTTTAATACTAAATTATTGTTTATAATATCCATTTTAATATACTGATGAAATATTTGTTGATATATTCATTAAGATGAAATAATCGGATTAGCTGTATTCGGTTCTAAATAATATATAACTGCAAGTCAATCTATATGATAGACTTTCTTAAGACCTCTTTTGGAAAGATTTGAGACTGATAAGTGCTTTTTCAATAATATAATAGCTTATCTTAGTAGATATATGACTTTAAACTGCTTACTTTGCAGTAACTAATATAATCTAGCTAAAAAAGCTATCACTTCCATCAGTGAAACGAATCATACTGGCATTATCCTGAATAAGAGAACTAATCGCAACACGGAATAGAATGCAAAAAAGTAATTATTATTAAGACCTGTAGAGAATGTAACACTTTGTTGAAGCTCTGAGACGCCCAATATTATAATATTATAGAAAATATTAAATGTAACACACAAGTAATTATTAATGTATAGGTTGCAACAATAACAGTTATTTTTGTACCTTATAATTCTACCTGTAGTACTATATAAATAATATAAAAAATCGAGATATATATATATAGCTATTAAAGGTAAAATATATAATTTATTAATAACCATCTTTAATAAGTTTCAAAAGCGCACTTTATATATATACTATTTGCATTGATAGTGCTATATGTTGATATAGGTCAAGCAGCTAATATAGCATTTGAGTTTATATTATGATATAGGTGGAAATATAACGGTATAAAGCTTAAAAAAATTAAAATTAAATAGGAATTGAAATATATGCCAACTTTTATCAAGTGTTTTTCGGTAAAGTTTATATATTTCACCGTTCTATAGTTTTAGATATATCTTTTAAAATGTTAAATTCACTGAGAATCGATTTAGTTCGGTTCTCAATTTCTCATTCGTAAAATAGTGTAAATCTGGTGTTTTCGTAAGAATACACCACAATATTATACAAGTTTATCAGTTATTTTAAATGCTAATCATCTGGGCACAAGTTATTTACCAGAAGCTCAGAACTATTAATCAAAATTTTGGATATTACCTGTTTAAGATTCAGGTACTTATTGTTGGAGCAAGAATATACATGGTCAAGTCAAATTAATGTACAAAAAGGATAAATCCGAAAAAGCTTATATGAAATGTTAAAGTACAACAGATAAAGCTTTGGCAATACTAGATTATTTGGTAAGCGATAGTAGCTACCTTAATTTAATTAAAATAGTATATAAAACAAGAATAACATGAAGAGTTGAAGGTTTAAGATTTCCTTAAGAAAGGAGGATGTAGATAGTTAACAATAATGTATGAATAAAGAAATGTACTATAAAAATTAGCTTAAACAATATAATGAATACCAGTAAGCTCAATTAGTAAATACACTAGTAATAAATTTTATTAAAAGAGAGTAAAAAATTGTAAAATTATGCACATATAAAGGTAAATATGCATTTATTCAAAAATAGGATTGTTTTTTACATATTTTATATATTTAATTAGATATTAAATAAAAAAATTAAATATTTTAATTGTAAAATAGTATTAGTGGTATTAGTATGTTAAAAAATTAAAAAGATAATTAAAATAAATATAAAAAACAGGTTTGCATTTTTATAAAACTACTTATTATAAAAATTATTTTATTAAATAAAAATACTAAATAATAAAAATAGTAAAATTAATATATATTTAAGATACTTATACTTTGAAATTTATAAATTAAGTTAACTAAAAAATTTTGAAAATGATAGTTAATAAAAATAAAATATACTTGAAAAATGTATTTTTAAATCTTTATTAAGTAATATTTATTTTAACTTATTATATTTTAATAAAATACTTTTTAGTTTTAAAATGTAGATTTTAAAAAGTTAGCAAAAATTAGAATAATATTTATTTGTATACTTTAAAATAAAAAAGTAACTAAATTGTATAAATTTATTAAAATATATATATAATAAGTAAAAGTTTTAAAATTTTGGTACATATTAGTTTTAATAGCTTAAAAATAGTAAAAATAGGCTTATAAATACATTTAAAACTAGAAAATCAATTTAAGTAAAGTGGTATACTTATATTAATATTATACTTAACTAGATATAAATATAATTATAAAATTTTTAAAAACTTAACTATAATTAATATATAAGTATTTTAAAATTTTTAATTAGTAGGTTTAAACTAAGTATAAAAGCAATAAAAATAATATATTTAATATATAGTTTATAAGTATATATATATAATTTACTTAAGTTTAAAAATTATATAATTTTTATTATAATATGTTTTATTTTTTATATTAAATTAGTATATATTTAATTTAAAAATAAGTAGCTTAGTTTTATTATAAGTTTAAATTAAAAATAAGTATTTTAATTATTATAAAATTATATAAAAATTTAAATATCTTAATTTTATTAATTAATTAAACTAATATTAACTAATTTAGTCCAATATTACTTTAAGATCTCAAAATATATTAAAATAATAATATATAAATTAAGATAAAAAAAGTTTATTTAAAATAAAAAATAATATTAATATAATGTAATAATAGCTTACTTATAAAGTATTAAGTATATATTTAGAAATAAAATAAAGTATTCTATATATATTAATAAAAAAGAGGTAATCTTATAATAAAAAGCTATAACTTATTATAAATTAGAGTTATAATTATAAAGTTAAATATATAATAGAAAAAAAATTATATTTTTTAGTAAAAAATAATTTATAAGTAATATTACTAAAATAGTATATATAATTTTTTTAGCTTAGAATAAATAAGTTATTTTTATTTTTATTTTTTAAAGCAGTATATATTTATATAAAAAATTAATAATTTAATATAAATTATATAAATAGTATAGAAAATAAAGTTTAAAAAATAGCTAGTAAAATAAAAAAATATTTTAATAAATTAAAGAATATAAAAGCTTAAATAATAATAACTAACTTTTATTATGTACTAAAAACTAATATAGCAGTAAAAATATAAACTAATTATTTTTAATACTATTTAGCTAATATAATACTTTAATATAATTTATAATAGATTTTACAGTTTTATAATTAAAATACTAAATTATTAAAAGGTATTTTAGATTTTTTATAAATTAACTTTAAACTAAACTAAACTATATATAGTAAAAAACTATTAAAAACACTATTATAATAAATAAATTTTATTTTCATTATTAAAATCAAATAGTTAAAAGTAAATCTAAATTTTAAATACTTTGTAAAAAGATTTTATAAATTTATTAAAAAAAATAAAGTGTAAGAATTTAGTTTTATCTTTTATAAATATTTTTTAAATATATATAAATAATTAAAACTTTATAAATAACTAATAATTTAACTTATATAACAAAAAGTATACTTAATTTATATATTTAAAAAAGCTAAATATTATATACTATTTTCCTACTTTTTTAACCTTTAATAATTAACTTTTAGCTATTTAGAAGATTAAAGAAAAAGCTTTGCTATACAAATTTGATATAAAGAAAGAGCTAGAACAGAAGATAATTGCTTGTTTTTAATATATTTATCTTATATTTAAAAATATTTTATTATACAGAAAGAAATAAAATAATAAAAGTAAAAGGTAATTATTTTGAATAGATAAATAATTTTTTAAAATTTTTATTTTAATATTTAGATTTTCCAATTATCAAAACTTATTAGCTTACCTGTATATACCTAAATTAAAAATTTAATAAAAATTAATATTTAAAATGCTTAAGTTATACATTACATGGAAATACATATCCCCCTCCTATCTACTACCAGATGGATGTGTGAATATCAAAA
>JAWQFY010000891.1:0-18152 GCA_037055185.1 Capillidium rhysosporum
TATTTACTTAATTTTACTTAAAAATGATATTTAATATACTAATTTAAATATTAAATTTAATATTTAACTTAATAAAATATATAATATTAATATTGTTTTTAATAATAGCATTTTAGATATTTAAAGTAAAAATCTAAATACTAAATTTAAAACTACTTTATTATTAAATATTCTAATATAAAAAAGACTAAAATTTTTAAAATTATATAAATTTAATTAAATTTAGACTAATATATATATATATATTATATTAAATAAAATAATTTTTTTAATAGATTAATAATGATTTTTTTAAGAAAACTAGTAACTTTAAATATTTTTAGATTTTTAAAAAAAATTTAAATTTAAAAATTTATTTAGTAATTATTTTTATTATAAACTTAGTAAATTTAGCAGTTTATTTTTATAAGCTAAGCTATTAAAAGTTATAGAATAGTATTTTTTTCTATTTTATAATTATATTTTTTTAAAAACTTTTTTATTAAAATTTCATAATATAAGTTTATTAATAAAATTATAAAAAAATATATAAAAAACTTGATAATTTTATTAAGATTTTTCCAATATTTTTATATATAGTAAATTTTCTTAATAATTTTATTCTACTTACTAATTTTTAATTTTTTTATAACTAAACAGTTTGTTTATTTTTAAGTTAATTAATTAAAATTATTATAATAAAATTTAAAACTAATTTTTTAAAAATAAAAATAATAACTGCTTTTTTTAAAGCTTTTTAAATTATTTTTATTTTATTTTTTAAATTAAAATATTTTATCTTTTAAAAAATATTCTTCTTTTATAATGTTTGATATTATAAGCTTTAAATAATTTTATAATTATAAAATAAACTAAAATTTTACTTAAATTTAAGTTTAAAACTAAATACTATTTTTATAAAAAAGTTTAGATTATTTTTTTTTCAAATAATTACCTTACTACTATATATTAAGTTTATTTATTTTAAATTAATAATTTTATATTAATATATTAAAATTTAAAAAAGCTACAACTATTAATAAAATATTAGTACTAATTATATATTAAATAAAAAATTAATTACTTTTAAAAGTAGCTAATTTTATTTTAAAAAATTAATAAAAAAAAGTTTATTTATATTAAAGTATTTTTTTATTTATAAATAAAGTTTATAAATATTTAAGCTATATAATATTAACTAAAACTATTTTATTAAAACTTTTAGTCTATAGCTAAAAGTTTTTTTAAAAAATGTTTTACTAGTATTTTTTGTAAAATTAAAGTAATATAAAGCTAAATATACTTAATATAAATTTTAAAAAATAGTAAACTTTTTTTTAGATATTAAAAAATGTAAAGTGTAAATTTTATATACTTTTTTTAGCAATTTTTAAGCTAAGCTTAAAAATTATTTTAGTATTTTTAATTAAATTAAAATTTAAGCTAAAAATAAATTTTAATATATATATATATATATTATATAATATTCTTTTATTATAATGTTAATATAATTAGTAAAAATTATATGATATATTTATTTATTTATTAAAATAATTTAATAGTATTTTTATAAACTTAAAATAAAATTGTTTAAATAAATATATATTTTTATATAAATTCTATAAGTTTATTAATATTAAAATTACTTTTTATATAGATTAAATATAAATTTTTATATATTAAAAGCTAAGTTTTTAGTATTTTAAATATTTTCATATTTATAAAATATAGCTACATAAGTTAAATTTAAAATTATTAAATTAGTATAAGTTAAAAAAAAGTATAAATTAATATTTATATTAGATAGCTATAAATAATTATAAATTTAAATAAATAAATATATATAATTTATATTTTATAATATAGTTATAAATATATATTTAGCTTATAGCATTATTATATAAATTTAAATATTGTTAGTTAAATAATTAATATAGTTTTTTTGCAGCTTTTTATAAAAAAAATACTTAAACTTTAAAAATGAAATTTTATATAATATTAACTATTTTTTTAGTAATTTTAGTAATTTTTATAGTATTAAATTAAAGTTTTAGTATTTTATAAAGCTTATAATTTACTTAATTTTAAAGTATTTAAAAATATTTTTAGATTTATAGTAAAGCTATAAATTATAAAAAAATTAAAAAATAGCTTTATATTTTATATTTTAAAATTATATATTTTTTTTAATATACTAAAAAAGCAGTTTTAAATATTTAAAAGTATAATTAAATTAAACTTATTTAATATATTAAGTAAATTAAGCTAATATAAAATTATTTTAAAATTTAAAATAAAATATTAAAGCTAAAGTGTTAATATACTGTAGTTTTATAGTTTATAAGTTAAAAATAACTATATATTAAAAAAACCATTAGCTTTAAAGCCTTACTTTAAACTTAAAAATAAACTAATTATATAAATAGTAATATTTAAATTTATATAGCAATACTATATAAGTAAATTTAGGTTTAATATATTTAAATTTTTATACTTTATTATAAAAATAAGAAATATATATATTAGTTTAATTATAATTAGAAATTTAATTATATAATAAATTATAACTTATATAAATTTGAAAATTTCAAAATTAACTTTAAAATAATTTGTTAAAAGTATAAAAAATATTTGATATATTAAAAATAAAGCTTTTAATATATAGAAAATAAGTTTAATATTAATATTTTTATAATATTTAGCTATAAAAATGTTAATTTATTTAAATAGTTCTATTTTAAGCCTTTTTAAAGATTTATTTAAAAAGTTATTAACATATTTTAATTTATAAGTTTATAATAAATAAAAAAGTAACTATTTTATATATAGCTATAATAATTATAAATTATATTTAAAAATTTAAAATTTTTAACTAGTTTTATATAATAGAAATTACTTTTACCTTAAAGCTTAACTAAATTAAAAATATTTATAAAAATTATAGTTTATATATTTTATTATACAGAAAAATGCTAATAACTTATAAAAATATATTTAATTTTTAAAAATTATACTACTTTTAAAGATAATATACTATTATATAGCAAGACTACTTTTTAAAAAATTTGTTTTATTAATTATTTTTACTAAAATATATTAAAAATTTAAGCTTTTAATATATAAAAAGCTTAGTATATAATATTTATTTATTTAAGTTTTAAAATTAAAATCCACTATATATATAGAATATTTATTAGCTATAAAATTAATTAATATATATATATATTTACTTTATAAAATTATAATAAAAATTTAGAAAAAAATTCTCTTTATTTAGATTTTTATTTTACTAATTAATTAATTTTTCACTTATAATTTCTAATATTTTATTTATTTTTATAATATAAAATTAAAATTAAAACTATATTTTAGAATTTAAATAGTATACATATAACTTATTTTATATTATAATTAGTAGGTTTTTTTTATTAGATTATGCTTTTAGTTTTTATTTTTTTCCTAACTATTATAACTATATAAAAGCTTAAAATATATAGTAAGCTTTACTTATATTTAATATTGTAACTTTGTTAGTTTTTAATGCTTTTATCTTACTTTATTTATTTTTTCTTTTAAATTATTTTATTTCTTATAAAAAATATATTTAAACTTATAGTTTTTGAGAAAAAGATATATTTACATATTATATTAATAAAATATTATAACTTATATATTATTTTTTGATAATAGTAAAGTTTAACTAGATATATATTAGCAAATTTTTTAATAAAGTAAATTAAACAAAGCCACATATTTTTAAATACTTAAAAAAGTATTATTTATTTGAAACTTATATCTTAAAAAATATACTAGATGGTTTAAATTACTATCAATAAAATTTTTAAAAGATTTAAAAAAATTCTTCTCTATTTAGTTACTTGCCTTCATAAAAAGTAGCTAATTTTTAATATAAATTAGTAGTTTATATTTCTCTAAATCGTTTAAAATTTTAATTATACTTTCATTTTAGAGGATGCTTTTTCCAAGTATTTTTTTACTCTATTCAATTTAAAATTCTGATATTTATGAAAACCTAAGCACTACGTTTAAAAAACGCAATTTAAAGTGTTTTATCATTTTATTATGTTTTAATGCCATTTTAACAATTGTTTTATATTATAAAAACTTTATAGTTCGAAATAAAGTTTTTGGCTCGATTTAAACTAAGCTGATATCCTTTTAAAGGTCTGAAATATACCTAAAATCCCAAATCGTCAATTTTATGAACCGAGCTTTAGCCAATAGCTTTGCTTACCATAATTCAAAACTGGTATTTAGTTTTATTCAGTTTCGTAATCTTTAACCTTTGATTCAGTGTCACGTTTAAGATCCACAAATCAAATCTGGGGTATAAATAAAGCCAAACTACATCATCAACTTTTTATTATAAGTTGGTTGTTTATTTTTGATGCTAATTTTCCGATAGAAAGTATTCTGAATTTCTGAAATTATGGGTATTTAACTAAAATAGAAATTAATTGCAATATCTCTAAAAACGTGAAAATAAAAAAAAAATAATCAATATTTGATATATTTCTATTGGCTATGATTAGTAACTACGTAAATCGAAGCTTTTAGAAAATCAAAATGGCTTATAGCGAAAAATCAGTATTAAAGACAAATAACTAGTTGATAAATATAAAATTTAACTTTATGATAAACGATATACCCCAAGGATGGAGGTAACATGTCACAAGTTTTTCCTCCACTCACCCCCTCTTAGAGCCATTATTATTTTTAACAACTTGAAAACGCCTTTGAAAATATTTTCAGGAGTAACTCTTCAATTGAATATTTATTCAGGAACTTGGATGGATATAAAAAACATTCTTAAAACCATTGAAAATTAGCTTGGTTTAGGGTACTAGAAATTAATTTATTTCGTAACTGCCTGGAAAAACAATTTATTAAGAAATTTAACTGGTTCAAACTAGAAAACAATAATATATGATCTGTTCGATAGGGCAAATAAACGTATATTTAATCGGTTATAATACGTTCCTTTTAAGATATGGAGTAGTGTTAAGTTATTTTTAAATCCCATTTCCATACATTTTTGCCATTTTAACGTCGAATATTACTTAATTTTTACTAACATTTAAGCTGGGTACTTCCCTAATAGTTTAAATTTTACATAACCTAATTTAAATCTTTAGTAGATTACAATAGAAAGCTACAATATCTGTCTATTTAACCATCACGAACTTTTAAAAATTCTCCTGACTTACTCATACCTTTCTCTAGTTAAAACTAAATAAACTTTTTAAAGAGACTACTATAGGACGCCCTCATTCAGATATAGTAGTTATCAAACGAAAAGTTAGTACTTTTTTATTTATCTATTTATTTTTTAGCTTCAACTTAATTTCAATTAAATAATTTTATCTTCGAACAACTTAACAAATCTACCTTATTAATAGTTCAGCAATAGTTTAATAATTAGCAATACAATTTAATAAAGACCAAACTATTTAAAATGACTACCGATATATTAACACCGAACAATACCAAAGAAGTGGAAACCAATTCCAACTTAGCTAATGAAAAGAGTACTTTAGAATTGAACACAACAAGTGATAATAGTTCAAAGATAAAAGGTAATATATCCAATTCATATATATGCTTTACGTTCTTTACCGTATGTATAAATTTATTAACAAATTCAATTTCCATTGTTTAGAGAAATCTAGTAAACCTCAAAAATCAAAGAATAAAAGTAACAAGGGAGGCTGTAGAAATTTATTTTTCGCGCTTAAATGTTGGGGCAACAGTACTACTGACGAAGAGGAAGGAGAAGTTAGGGCGAAAGAACCAACTCCTATACCTACCCCTACTATCACTGAAGTTCAAATATCAGCTGTACCTGAATCTAAACCGGAAATTCCTGAAGGGATTATCACTTCAGTTACTAAAGACCAAGTACCTGTCACTATTGACCCCGAAGATATTGATGTAAACCGTGCTTCTATGGTAAGTTTTAAAAGCATGTTTTATTTGTTTCTAATTCATTATTTTAGGAATCTAAAAACTATCTTCTACCACCTATCGCAAAAGAGCATATTGGTAGAAAATGTCTAGTGCTAGATTTAGATGAAACATTAGTTCATTCCTCATTTAAAGTAATACTTTTTTTATGTTAACATTACTAATATATTTCCAACCTATAGCTAATAGAGCAACCTGACTTTATTGTCCCCGTAGAAATTGATAACCAGGTTCACAACGTCTATGTAGCAAAACGTCCTGGTGTAGATGATTTCTTATTCAAAGTTGGTGAGCTTTTTGAAGTGGTAGTCTTCACCGCCTCACTATCCAAGGTAAAATTAAGCACACTATATTTAAATTTTTTACTAATATTCAATTTTAGTACGCTGATCCCGTATTAGATATGTTAGATCGCCACAAGGTGGTGTACCACCGATTATTTAGAGAGTCCTGCTACAATCATCACGGAAACTATGTCAAAGTAAAACATAATAATTTACAAATATTAACTTGCATTTCGTTTTTAGGATCTATCTCAAATAGGTAGAGACTTAGCACATACTATTATCATTGATAATTCACCAACTAGTTATATCTTTCACCCTTCCAACGCCGTACCTATCACCACCTGGTTCAACGATAAGCATGATACCGAGCTTATGGATTTGATTCCGTTCCTTACCGATCTAACCACTGTACCCGATGTAACTGCTATACTTGACAATGTCAACTTAGAGTCTGCGTAAACAATAGCTCCTCTTTTTAGAATGTTCAAATCAACTTTAAGACTAATTTCGAGAGGAAGTTTGGGATGTTTGTAACTACCTTTAGGAACGCTAGTTTAGGATATAACGTAATAATGTACCCTTTTATCTTTACAGTTTAATTTTTAATTTACTAAGTTGAGCTGGTTTTCTCCAACCCCACCCTCCTACCAAAATTCGACGTGCGTTTTAACTATTAGTTTGGCATTACATCCAACCCTTCCTTTGAAAGATATATCTGAGTTGATGAATCTATTCGAAATTCTATTAACCCTCTCTTAATCCAACAATAATCCTCTAATTTCCTCTATGTCCCTATATTTTAAAAATCAAGTACTGCTAGTTATGTTCATTTCTTTTTTAAAAACTTTTTAGCTTCGCCTCTCCACCAACCTCCTCTTATAAGAATCATTATTATTGTTCAACATATTAAATTTTAATTGACAAAATTTACTTTTATTATGATTGTTTTTATAGTTAGCACTTGCAAAATTGTATAAGCAGTAACCTTAACACTTATTTTAATTTATGAGATAAATTTGCAACTTAAAATGATTACAATTAAATTAAAAAAGCATTAGCAATAAAAATCATAGAAGCTGTTAACCTACCAAATTATAGTTTACTCAAACTAATTTGTTTTTTTTAGCACTATTAATTTTTTTTTTGAAATTAAAAATATTTTTAACTATATTGCTCTAAGAAACTCGTGATTCTCAAAGCAAGCTGGTAACAGTTATTAATGATAAGAAAATGTATTAGTGTAATTATTTCTATGTTTTATTTTTCTTAGACATTCGAGTTTTATATTTTAAACAGATAGAATTAACTTCCATCAAAATTTTTACTCATCCTAAGCAGTAGTTTTAAATTTGAATAATTATTTCTCATACTTATAGTACAAGTAACAATTTATTTAAAACGTCGACTTTATTTAGATTTAAAGAACTATGTTTGAGCATATTCAATAATGCAAAATAAAACTGATTAACTATCAAAATATCATCACTAATTAACAATTGGTAGTTAAATTAATTCAAAAATAATGGTAAAGATAATCTTTAGTTCTCTTTTTACTGAAATTCTAATCGGTTGTTGGTTGCACCAACAATATGCTTAAAATTTTATAATAATCTTATTGTTATATAGAACTGAAAATATTTTTTGCTAGATAGATAGATTTTTAAGCTCAATTTGATAGTTTCAATTAAACTAGTGGATATTAAATTAGGTTATTATTTTTAAACAGTTCTGGTTTTATGGTTTGATTTAAATTATCAGCTTGTTCATCTTAAGTTTTCATATTCTTTATCTTTATGCAGTAAGCATTTAAATCTATCTTGTATCTCAGTTTTCAAAATTTTCATAATTAAAATGACTTTATCTTTCAATTCTATTACAACTTATTTCCGTATTCGATATATTTATAAGCAGTAAAGTGAAACTAAGGTAAGATGCACATTTTGTTACTGTTTGTAAAATATTTTGATCAAAATGTTGGAATCAATTTTTTACAAGTTCAAGAAGTTGTTAACGTTGATCCGATTTTTGCTGCTATTGCTAAAATACCCAATTATTTCCACTTAAAAATCCTAGTATTTTAAAATTTACCATTATAGCAAAAAGACAATATCTTTATCTTTAAAATATTGCATGCGATATATAAACACAATTCGATTAGGATTAAGATTTATGAGTGTAACCAAACCCGATTCAAAAATAAAAGAGATACATGACCTTGCAATCAAAGTAACAAAAAGTTTTTTATTAAGATTACTAAAATTTAGTTAAACTAATATTACAATTGTTAATAACTTCTAAAATTAATATTGGTAGGAGGGCAAAGAGCATTATACAGATCCAGAAACTGGGTATCTAGTGTTTACCGAGTTGTTCCATAAAAAACGTGGAAAATGTTGTGGCAATGTATGCCGACATTGTCCTTTTAACTATGAAAATGTTAAACCTAGGAACAAACACAAGTTGAAAGGAGGGAACGCGAAGGTTGAGTTAGAATCGGAGTAAAGATAATCTTTTAAATGGGTCAATTTTAATAAGTTGATGGAGAAAAGCAAACTTTAAATTTGATTTGGTTCAGGAAATAAAGACTATAATTTAATCGCTAATATCTCATTAATTATTTTTAGTTGGATTCTTATTTAACTTTTGCAATAATCGTGTTCCAAAAGTTCGACAGCAGTTGGACGCGAATCTGGATCTATTATGAAACATTGATTTAGGAAATTAACGGTTAACTTAGCAAGATGATCAGGTATAGGTGGAGTAGATTCGGTTGTAGATTGACCTAGTTTGTAAAGAGCGGTTAATTCCGCCAGTTCTCTCCATGGCCTTTGACCAGTTAACATTTCAATAAGTAGGCATCCCAACGACCATATATCTACTTTAGCACTGTAACCCTGGTTAGTTACAACTTCAGGCGCCATCCAAAACACCGAACCTTTAAAAGATAGACGTACATCGTTACGGTAAACCAAATCGCTTCTACGTGAGATGCCGAAATCGGTAATTTTACATACACCTTCATGATTGATTAAAACGTTCGCCCCTTTAATATCTCTATGCATTATGTTACGGCCGTGGAGGTAAGCCAACCCTTTGAGGATCTGTTTCAGAAGTGCAGAGGCGTACTGATCTTCAAAAGGTCCACTACGTAGTAGAGCTGAAGCTATAGATCCACCAGAAATGTACTCCAAAAAAATGTTCAAGGAAGTTGGGTTAACTTCAAATCCTAAATATTGAACAACATTATCATGGTCTAAATCCTTAAGTAGTTCGATTTCCCTATACAGTTCACGGATAAAATCACCACGTTTACGACCTACAAGTGGTGCTTGATTAACTCGCTTGGAATTAGTAGGGGATGAAGGTAGTTCAATAACTTTGACTGCAATCATGTCACCAGTAACTGCATTTAGAGCGTGGAACACTCTACCAAACGACCCCTTGCCTATTATTTTACCCTTTACCCACTGCACAGCTGGGTACGATTTGGGCATAAGATCTTCAAAGAAAGCTTCGATGTCTTCGGTGTCATAGGGTTTATCGGGCGATTGCGGTCGAACAGGTTTGTCGGTATTGGGTTCGCTAGCTTTGGTTCTAGATCTAGGACCGGAATCGTTTCCAACCTGACGGGTTCTTGTGCCCCACATTCGGGTACAACGACGTGATAAACTCTGATCACTAGAGATACGTCTTTGATGAGCTTCTTGAACTACCATACGAATACTTTTCTTACGGCCAAGACCAGATTGTCCTGCTATGTTTGCTATGACTGGATTCTTAGCTACAGCTTCTGGTTCACTACCTTCAACTCCTGCATCAATTATGGGTTTATCAAGATCATGGTTGGGGAAGAATTTCTCAAGGTTGGTGGTTATCACATCGGTAGAAGGTCGTTCTCCCCATAGTTGGGCCCATGAAGGTATTTCACTGGCACCAGGTAATTCAACAGGTGGCGACGTAGCTACGGTTTGAGGTTGTCGGTCAAAGTAAGTGGTATGTGCTGGTTTAACTTGTGGAGAGAGCGTTGCACTAATAAGATCGTTTGGTGTTATAGGCAATAAAGGCGCACGAGATGATTCGCCACCTCTTGGCTTTTTACCTAAATTAAAAGGTTAAAAATATGGTCTATTAGTTAATTACCTTCAGTTGAATATTTGCGCTGTGCAACTTTAGTAAGCTGCAGCTTAACATAACCTTTATGGTCCGTTTTGCGACATAAATCTAACAAATACCTAGGAGAAACAATCCGTGCTAACAAATAAAAATAAGTTAAAAAAAAGGTTGGATAGAATTTTCAATTACTTTTCCCATCAAGTAGAAATTCCTCGATTTGATAATTGTCACCATCTCCATCAATAAGCAATGTGCGTAATATACATTGATAAACCTCATCAGCGGTTGCACAGCCACCTATATTAACACTGTATACTCCACCAGTTTCTAATGAAACTTGGATAACTTTCTATTGTAAGGTTTAACATAAAAGATTTCAATAAAAAGCGAAATGCAAACTTACGCTAGAATCGAATTTCATATCTCCCTATAAAAATAAATTAGTTAGGTATATTTGTACATATTGAAATAAAAACTTACGGTACTATGCTTGCGATGATGCTTGGAAAATGGATTCAAAAAGTCAGGTAAAATATTGAAGAAAGAACTGTTTTCACTAGAAGGCGATGGGGTTGTACTCTTCTTCGTGTTACCAACTTTACTGAGCTGACTACTAGGCTCAACAAAAGGGTTAGTCTTAATAGGAACTATTTCGAGTTTGTGAAGTGATGAGGAAACCGGGATTTCTTTGATTACACTGTTATCGGTTCTTGACGGAGGTGCAAAACCTTGTCTCTTGGGTAAATTAGCTTGTGTTGGGGCTAAAGGAGCGATGTCATAAAATAGAGAAGAGCGTCTCGGTGCTGACGAAATTATAGAATTTCGATTAGAAACCGATTTGCTCATCTCGTTGGTTTTAAAGTTAGGAGGGTCCTTAAAGGTTGGCACTTTTAAAGTTCGATTCAAGTTCACCATCGACTCCTTTCTTGGAGTTATTATAGGCTGTACTGGCACAAACTTGGGTGAGTAGTTTTGATTGGGTGATTCAAGCGTGTTTAACTCATTTTCCCACAGGTCCATTACTGCCCTATCGACTGGATCAAACAAAGGTGGCGGAAGGTTGGTATTATCCAAGGAGTTAGGATGATTACGGTGGCGTTGGTGAGGTAACCTTACATCGTTAGACCCTGTTTTACCCTGTTTCAATGCTATTTTGCTTAGATCGGGTGCTGAAATAGAAGCATTTGAATTATTTCGATATAAACTAGCTCTCAAACCAGTACTATAAACGTTTCTTTTGTTAGACATAAAATCGTAGTTTAAGCTATCAGTCCGATTATTACTTTGATACAACTCCTGGCTTACTGATTCAGTGTTTTCATTTGAGTACGAATCGGTGTTAAGTAATTGGGCTGTTTGTGTCAAATCAAATTCATCTAATGTACGAAGGCTGCCTTTAGAATCTTTAGTGCTAAGCTTGTTGCAAAAGCTTTCATTGTCGTCTAAGTCCACTTGACCAAAGCTTAAATCAACGCTTGATTCTTCATATAGTGGTGGTAAAGTTGGGTCTGTAAATGGATTGGCAAAAGTCTCGCTATCGTTTATTATCTTAAACTCCGTTATTTCTCTTATCACTTCACCACTTTCATCATGTTCGGATAAAGTGACAATCTCTCCAACATTGCTATCCGGTGATTTTATCTCTGCTTGGTTTCTATCTGTTATTTACGTATATAGTTTATTGTTAGGTATTTGTGCAAATCAAAAATATCCGTTACCTATATTAACGTTAACTTGTGAAATATGTGAACAAGGAGCTGAACAATTTGCATCCAGACAAACCGTTTTAAAGGAAAAAGAATTATTTGTTAGTGAGCTAGATTGGGGTGACCCGTACGACGGTATTTTTATACCGCTTTGATCTTGTGTACTCAAATTCTATTTCTTTTAATTTAATTTATTAAAAATTTCGATTACCTGCATATTAGGGCATTCCGAATAAAAATCTCTTCGAATTGATTTAATAAGTCGAACACGATCTTTATAACTAAAAACATCTAAATTTCTCAGTATTTTGTGATCAAGTTCGAGGAATTTAGCACCATATATCTCGTAATCTAAAAGTTTTAATCATAAATGATTGTACTTTAAAAAGATTGATATAAAATCTAAAATAGTACCTTTAAATAGCTCTACAAAATCTTCCAGTTCATTATTCTCTAACCATGCTAAGGTTTGTTCAAGATTCCAAGAAAGAGGAGTATTGTCAATTAAAATTAAATTATCTTTATGAGTTGCTGATTTTATAGGGTTATCCGGAATTTGTGGGTTCAATTGTATCTTATCGCTAGGATTAACAAAATTTGTTGCTGGATACGAAATTTTCGCATCAACATTTATAGGGTTAGCTTGTAAACTAGTTGCATCAGCATTTAATTGATTTTCCGTTTCAGCTTTTAGATTTATTAAATTTATATTATTAAAATTATTATAGCTACTTGATATATTTTCTTGTATGGGCTGTACGTTTCTCAAAGTATCGCTTATTTCGGTATGGTCGGGAGAATCAATTTGATGAATTACATTACTTCGATGATTGTCGGGTAACTCTTTTGCCTGCATAGTAGTAACTTTGAGTGTGTTTTTAGAAAACCAAGATTTTACTTCTAGAATTCATTTTGTTGCGTTTTCAGAAACTTGTATTTTATGACTTCAATACTGTCAAAAAATTGTAGTTATGAATTTTCACCAACCTTGACAAAAATCATTTATATTTATTTATAACTTATAAGATACATAAAGTATCTATATTCCCATTTACAAGATATACTAAACTTTAACTATCCTTCTATTCTACTGTGCTAAACAATACAAGAACAACTGAAAGCTACAAATTCAATATAAGCCATTGTATCTTGTAGTTTGGAACATCTTTACCAACTAATACCAACTAGTTCCCCCATTTTTTTGCCGTAAAATTTAAAGCTGATGCCATAAATTAACACAACAGGCCAATTTTAAACCTAAAACCTACTGTACTTCCATATCGAACAGTTTAAAATTTAACAATTAGCAATAGATTGCTTTATTATTCATAAATTCCTGCTTAAAATAAAATCAATTTTAAAAGGGGTAATGAATAGTTAATTAACCACTTTATAATAAAAGCTTAAATTAATAACAAACTAATAAATATAATTAATTGTTGAAAGTATACTTTGTTTTCTAATATCAAAGCAACTTAAAGATAGATTTTATTTGAAATATTTAAGGTTAAGTAAAAAAGTATGCTATTAAAATTTATTTAATATAGAATATATTTAAATTAAACTTACTATATAATTCTGTTTACTATACTAACAATTTTTTAATAAAGTATATATATATATATATATAAACTAAGTAAGATTATTAGTAAATTCTACTATACTAAGCTTACCTCAATATTTTTAACTGTACTATTAATTTTACTATAATGCAATATTAGTATATATAATAAAATTAAGGTAGAGGTAAAGTATTTTTTCTTTAAAGAGAAATAATACTTAAAAGATTACTTAAAAAACTTAAAATTTCTAATTTAAAAAAGGCTATATATAAATATGTAAGGATAATTAAAATGTAAAAAAAGCAATATTAATATAATTAAATATAATTAAATATATATATATTTGTAGCAGTTACAAAAATAATAAGTATATATACTACTTTTGCATTTTTTATAGATTTAGATAAAACTTTATTTAATATAATATTGTTTAATTTTAATTTAAAATTAATTTTAACTTACTAATAAATAAAAAGTAAAGAGATAAATACCTAAAAATAAATTATATTAAGTAAATTACTAGTGCTAATTAAGTATTTATTACACTATTAAATTTAAAAGTATATAGTAACTAATTTAAGCTTTATAGCTATAAATATATTTATAATAAATTAAATAGTAACTATAACTAATTATAGTAAAATTACTAAGGTTTACATTTATAATTGTTATTATAAAGCTTTGCAAAGTAAATATAATATTTGGCATTTAATATATTAGTTATAATATTAACTTAATATTAAATTTTATAAATATAGTAAAGATTGAAATTTATTTTTTAATTATTATAGTTATATTTTAAAAAAAGAAAAAAGGCTATTAATAAAAAGAAAAAAAATATTTAGGTTTTAATTTATAAAGTAAAAAATATTATACTTAAAAGTAGTAAAAATACAATTAATTAATTAATTTTAAATATATATATATATAATTTTCTAAAATATATAATTAAAATAAAATATATATTATATTAATTTTAAAGTTAGTATAACTTTATTACTATAGAAAAAAAGGCTTACTATATAATAATAAAACTATTAAAAAGAGAAAAAGTAATTAATATTTATATTTTAAAGCTAAATTATAATTTTAATTTATATAATATTTAAAATACTTAGATATCAATTAAAACAAAAGTTTTAATAATTAAAATGAATTAAAATTTTAAAGTAAAAAAGTAAATAGATTAGAAAAAAAATTTAATTAAATAATAAAAATTTAATAATATTTAAATTAAAAAAATAATAATAAAATTAGCTAAAAAAATAATTTAACTTATATAGTTAAAAAAATAAAGAAATTAAAAGTAAATAATAAAAAATATTTAAAGTAAATAGCTATTTAAATATATATATATAAATGTTTAACTTATATATTATATATAAGTTTATAATTAGTTTAAATATACTATAAAATTATAATATTAAAACTTTATATTAGTATATTGACTAAAATAAATAAAAAATTATATTAGCTTAACTTATTTAGTTATACTAAATATATATTTTTAATATTTAATTTTCTTTTTTTCTTTTTACTATACTTAAAAAATTAAATAGCTTTTTAATTTAGTAAAATAATAAAGCTTTACTTTAAAACTATAATATAATATTAAAAAGTATATAAAAATATTGATTTAAAAATACTATTTTAAGCTAAAAATATTAAAATTATACTAATTATTTAGATAAAATTATTTAAATATATATTAGTTTAATAAATATTTTATTTTTATAATTATATTATAAAAATAAAAGTTATTTATATTAGCTTAATTAAAACTATAAATATTTATAGCTATTAGTTATAAATATTAACTATAAAATAAATTATAATTTATATTAATCTAATAATTTTAAAGTTAACTTTTAAAATATAGCCTTAAAAATATAAAAAATATAAATATAATTAATATAAAGCTATATATAATACTTTTAATACTAATATATTTATAACTTTTAGTAATAAAATATAAATTTACTTAAATTAATTTATTTTAAGTTTTTTTTTAAAATTATTTAAAAAACTATTAAGATATTTTAATATATAACTTTATATTAAAATTTTAATTTTAATTTTTATACTAATAAAATAACTAAAAATTATATTGAATTATATATATATTATATAAAATACTAGAATTTTTCTTTTTAACTAGTTTTTTATATAATAAAAAACTATATAAAATTTAAACTTTAATTTGAAAATTATAAATATTTATAAAAATTATATAGTTTTTTTAAAGTATAAAAACTTATAGCTTATACTTTAAATATTTATTTATTTTTCTTTATTTTTTTTATAAATAGGTTAGTAAAAGCTAGAATAATTTATACTTTTAATAAAAAATTAGTAGTATTAACTATATATATTTGGAAATATTAAGCTAATAAGTAATTTATTATACTTATTTAATTTATATAAAATAAATATAAAAAAGTTATATTAGATATAAATTTAAAGATATAACTTTATATTATAATACTTTTATTTATATATATTTAAAAATAATACTAAATATAAGTGCTTAAATTATATTTTTTTAATTTAATAATATAAATATATTTTTATATAATATATTTATTTTTAAAAAATTTAATTTAAATATAACTTTTAGTAAATTTATTAAAATTTTTATTAATATAAGCTTAAAAATATAAATAATATTAGCTTAAAAATATTTTTTTTATAATTTAATAATAATTTAAATATTAAAATTCAAATTTTTATTTACTAAATTTTAAACTAACAATTTATAATTTTAACTAAAAAAAGTAAAAAGCTAAAAACTACAATAGTAAAATAAATTATAAATAATATACTATTTTTTTTTAAATTAAATAATTTAAAATTTAAACTTTAATTATTTATTTTATCTTATTTTTTTACTTTTTTTTATAGCTTTATATATATATTAAAAAGTTTATATTAAACTTATTTTAGCAAAAATTAAAAATAAACAAAAAATAAGCTACTTTTAAAAATAGCTAATTTTAATTTAAAAATTTAATATCTATAAATATTATATAAATAAATATTAATTATAATAATTAAATTACTACCTAAGTTTTAAAAAATAGTTATACTTTAAAAAAAAATTATATAAATCTAATTTTTAAATTAATTTAATTTTAGGTAAGCTATAAAAATAATAATAAAAAGCTAATTTAATTAAGCTTAAGTATATTAAATTAGAAAAAATAAAATTTTAAACTAGTTAAAAATAATTATAACTAGATTAAATGACTAGTAAAAATTACATAAAATTAAAAAAAATATTCTTAAAGTTAGCTAAAATAATTTTTTAGCTTAACTTATTAAATATAAAAATTTATAAATAAAAGAGTTAAAAAAAGTATAATTAATACTTACTATATAAAATAAACTAAATAGTATAAGTATAATTAAATAAAAATATTTATTATTTTAAATAAATAATACTATACTTAGTTTTTTTTAACTTTATTTTTAGCTATAGCTAGTAAAGTTAAAATTAAATATATATAATAGCATTAATAATTAAAATTAATATTTTATTAAAAATATTTTACTTTTATTATTATTATTTTATTTAGCTTATTAGATAGCTAAGTGTTAATAAAAATAAAATACTGTTTTAACTTAGTTTTATTACAATATTTTATTAGAAATTATAAAATATAAAAAATTTAAATAGTAAATAGTATTAATAAAAATTCACTTACTATTTTATAATAAATATATATTATAAAAATTTAAAAAAAGTTATAATAATAAATATTATTTATTTTATTAAAATAAATAATATTTTAAAATTTAAAATATTAATATAAATTTAGTTATTATAACTTTAAGCCAAAGTTTTATAATAATTATATATATTTAAATAAAAGAATTTTTAAAATATTTTAATATTCTTTTTTATAAACTTTATTTATAAATACTTAAGTTATAGGCTTTAAGCTTTAATTATTCTAATAAAACAATATAGTTTTTAGTTATCTATTTTTTATAACTATTTTTAAGTTTATTTAAAATTAAACTAATTAAGTAAAATAATAAATTTATAGTATATTTATAAATAGTTTAGTAATAAAGTTATTTTTTATATATTTAAAATAAAGGTTTAAATATAGTAAGTATTTTTTATATTTTTAAAATTATTTTATTAATATATATAAAAATTAGCTATATATTTAATATTTATAGCTAATAGTTATAAATATATATATTATTAATTAATATATATATATAATTTAAATATTTATAGCTAAGCTAAAAAAAATTATTAAACTTGTATTTATTTATATAGTAAAATTATATTAATTTAAATATTGCTGCTTAATTAGTTAGTATATTTCTATATAAACTTATTTTAAATATAGTTTAAAAAATATAAGTGTGATATCACAAGCTTTGTCACTTAGCTCATCTAACTGAGCCTCACTGATATCCATTTTTTTCTCTGTATATCTTTCCCTTTTTCTAAAATAACAAATACTAATTTTATCTTACTAAGTACTACTTAGTATAAAATGATT
>JAWQFY010000892.1:0-18149 GCA_037055185.1 Capillidium rhysosporum
TATATTAAAATATTAATCTACTTTTAAAAATACTTTACTGCTTAATAAGTTAAATAAAATTATTTAAAAAAATTAAAAAAATTTTACTAAAAATATTAGTTTTAATTATTAATTTTAATATATATATATACTACTATTTACTTACTACTTATTTTACTAGCTATAACTAAAAATAAAATTTTAAAAAACTAAATATAATATTATTTATTTAAAATACTATGTAGTTTTATCTAAAATTATTTAAAATATTTAGCCTATTTAATAAAATTAATACTAAATTTACTACTTTTTTACTACTTTTTAATATTTAAACTTTTATATTTAAAAAATATAATTTAAAAATAATTTTATTTACTATTATACTAATATAACTTTATATAAGCTATTTTTTATTTTAAAATATAAATTATTTTTAGCTTATTTTATTATTATTAAGTATATTTAGATTTAACTAAATTAGTTATTTATTATTATATTTTATAGTTTTATTGAAAATTAAATTAGTTAAAAATTATATCTTTATAACTTTATTTTAAAAAAATATTATTTTTAATTTTTAGATATAAATAGCTATTTAACTATTATATATAGTTTTTTTATATATAAAATTTTAATTTTAAACTATTAATAATATTATATATTAAATAAATATAGTTTTATAAATTATTTATTTATTATTATTATTATAAAAAAAATAAAGAAAAATATAAATAAAGCTAATATTTTAAGTTTTTTTTATTAAAATTAAAATTAATATTAAGGCTAGTTTTATATATAATATAAAACTAATTTAGTATTTTAATTTTATTATTATTCCTATTTTTTAAATAATTTAAATAGTATATATTAATATATAATACTACTTATAATATTATTATATATTAAAATAAATTAGTAACTCTTTTTATAAATATTATTTATAAACTTAAAAAAAATTAAATATATTTAAATAAATATTAGTATTAAAATTATAAATATTATATTTATTAAATTTATAAATATTTTTAAAAATTTAGTATAAAATTTTAAATAATATTATTTAAATAACTATTATATTTTTAGTTTATATTTTAAATAATTTTAATTTATAATATTAAAGTAAATTATATTTTTTATAGCATTAAAATATTATTTAATTTTATTAATTTAATAATATATAAGCTAAAAACTTATAAAAAAACAAAAATAAATTTTATTTTACTATTTAAAAATTAATAATAAAAATTAGCTAAAAATAAATATCTATAATTATAACCATTTTAAATATTAAAAAGCTAATAATATTTAAAGTATTTTACTATAAATTATTTAAAAAATAAAATTTTAAAAATTAAACTAATTAAAATTAATATATTTTTTAGTTATTATTTATAACTTTTTAAAGTATATTATAATAATAATATTATAGCTATATACTAAAAGTTAATAAAATATTAATATAGTAATAATATATTTATATACTAAAAAAAGCTAATTTTTTATTATACAAATTATATAAAACTAGAAAAAATTTATTTATATTATACTTATATATTAAGTTAATAATAGAAAAATAAGTTAAAAATTATAAAAACTATTTTAATTAAGTATATATATTATATTTAAAGAAAAATATATTTAAAAAAAAGCTCTAAAAGTAAGTAAAAATCTTTATTTAAATAATATAATAAATATCTAATATAAAGAAAAATATTAACTAATAAATAGATAGTAATATTTAGTAAATAAGCAGTAAAAAATAATATTATAAGCTAACTATTATAACTAATAAAATTAAACTAAAAAAATACTAAATATAAAAAGCTTAAAATATTTATAAAAGTTTAGTAAAAAAAATTAGACTAAAAAACTGTAGTAATTATAGCAAAAAATTAAAACCATAATAAAAAAGAATAATATAAGTATCTAAATTATTAAATAATAACTTAAAATAAAAAATAAAAAAGTAGAAGTATTTAATAAAAAGCTTACTTTTAAATTTTTTTTAAATTTATAATATAACAATAACATAATTATTTAATTAAGCTTTAGTATAGAATTTTATAATTAGTTTTTAAAACTATATAGATAATTATTTAAAAAAATTAGAAAACTAAATACTTTTATATTAATAAAAAGTTTAAAAAAAGAAAAGCTTTTTGAAAATATTATATATTTGTATAATAAAGTTAATATTTATTAAATTAAACTTATTTTAAAAATACTTATAAATAAAATTAAGATAAAAGTAAAAGTTTATTAAATTATAACTTTTATTATTTAGAAAATATTAATTAGTATAGCTAATTAATAATATATTAAAAATATATACTATTATTTAATAAAGTTATATATAGTAAGTTATTAAATAGTTTATTTAAAAGTAATTATATTAGCTTTATTATACTTTTAAATTAAAGATAAGTATTTAGTTAATTATAAATTTAAGTTAAAAGTAAACTAAAGTTAGTTTTTTAGCTTAACTATACTTTAAGCTTTTAAATAATATACTAGTAATTTATTTATAAAAGTATTAAGTAAATTTTAAAAAATAAATAAATAGTTTATATTAAAAATTACTAATTAAATAAATATATAATAAATATTATCCTTAAAAATAATTAAGCTACTTTTAATTTATTTTAAAAAAATAATATAGTATTATAGTAATATTAAAATAATTATATTATTATTATATTTTAAATATAAGCTTGTATTAATAGCAAAATAAAATATATTATTAAAAAAAATAAAAAAAAACTTTTTAAAAATAGTAAAACTATATTAATAATTTTTTAATAAAATAACTTTTAATAAAAAATATATTATTTTAGCTTAATTTAATACTAATATAATAATAAAGTAATAAATATTTAAACTTAATATAGTAGCTAAAATATTATAGTTTTAGTTTAAAATATTATATAATTAAAATTATATTATAAAATATTAAATAATGTAGTTAAAGTAAATATAAAGCTATATTTTAAATATTAAATATTTAACTTTTATTTTTTAAGTTATATTAAAAATAGATAAAAATTAAAAAAAACTTTAAAAAATATATACTTTTAGCTTATATAAATTATATAAATTTGTAGTTAGTTTAAATAAATTATAAAATTATAATATTATTTTAAATTTAAAATACTTAAAATTTGTACTTAATATATTTTATAAATTTTTAAATATAACCAAAATTAAATAATTTATAAGCTAAATAAATTACTAAATAAGATTTAATATTATAAAATATTATTAAAGATATTTAAAAAATAGCTAGTATAATTTTAAAAAATGGTTTTAAATTAAAAGTAAACTAATAATCTAAATAAATTATTTAAATATATATAGCTTTACTATATAAGTAAACATTTATTTAATAAATATAATGTTTTTATTTTAAATTTATTTAAAAATATATTAAATTATTTAATATATAGTTTTTAGTTTTATATTACTATAATTATTAAAAATTATACTAAGTTTTATATATTATATATTTAAAATACTAGTATTAAGCTTTTTAATTAATTTTTAACTTTATATAATAAAAAATACTAATAACTTATAAATTTATATTAAAAATATTTAGCTTTATAAAGTAATACTTTATAAAAAATATTAATAAAGCTAACTTAAAATTAATTATAAATAATTGCAAATTTTTATAATATCTAATTATAAATTTTAATAAGTTATTTAGCTTATAGTTTAAATATTTTAGCTATAAGCTATAAATAAAAGTATTTATAGTTTTTAGCTATAAAAAAAATTAAATTTTTAAGCAATTTTTAGTAAAATATATTAAAAGTATTTAAATTATATATATAGCTAAATAAATAATATTTTTATTTAAATATATTAAATATTTAACTTTTTTAAATTAAAACTAGTTATTTTAAAAAATATTTAGTTTATTATTTAAAAGTATAAAATATTTTTATATTTTATTTATATTAATAAGTATAATATTATAATAATATTTAAGCTAATATTTTACTTAATTACTAAAAATAATTTATTTAAAATAAGTTATATTTTATAAAATTAAGCTAAAATAGTTATTTTTAGCTTTGCTACTTAATTTGTAAAAATAGAATTATTTTATTTATTTATTTATTATATATTTTATTAATAACTATTAAATATTTTTTATTTATATAGTAATAAATATATATATATATAACTTAAAAAAAATACTTAGATTTTAAAATAAACTTAAAAAAAATACTTAGATTTTAAAATAAACTTTAATAAATTCCTTAATTTAAAACTAATTATTCAGAAATATTTTAGTGAATTTGCTTAACTTAATAATATTTTAAATAACTGTATTTATTTTTTATACTTTACTACTTTTTTAATTTTTATGAAATAAAGCTTACTTTAGCTAATATAACTTAAAAACCTTTTTAAAATTTTAAAAATCTACTGCTAGCTAATTTGTTTACAACTTATCTTATTTTCTTTTATTGCTTTCTAGCTACAGCTATTAAAAAATTCTTTCTTTTTAATAACTTTTTAACTTTTTTAAACTTTTTTTTAAACTTTATTTATATATATTTAATTTATTTTTACATGTAAAATACTTGAGTTATTCTAAGCTTTAAAGAAAATAAGTTTAAAAAGTATATAGCCTAGATAATTTATTCATAACTCAGTTTTGAATAATACATATTTGATATATATTTTTTAGCTATAAGCTAAAGTAGAAGCTTAAATTTTTTAATATACTTGTTGTTTATACTTTTTTGAAAATGCTAGCATTTTTTTAGAAAAGTTAATTTGCTTGTATGTCAATTCAAAATTAAAACTTAGAAAAATATAATGTACCTAATTCCCAAGCTGCACATAAACCAAAAAATATAGAAAAAGTTGATTCCAAAAAATTTCTATTATTTTATTGGGTAGATATCAATTAACCTTAATTTCTAGTCTAAATCTTATTTAAAATCTCGGTAAAAAATGAAATAATTAATGTTAATTATTTGATGCTCATTAGTTAAAACAACGTCAATTAGATAGTTACCTATTTGAAGCTGAAAATGTAATTCCCTGTATAGAATATTCCCAATTCCTATTTTTAACTACAGTAAGATTAGGTAATTTCGAAAGCTTAACCAACTTTAAATTGTTAGATAAGCTATTTTTACAAAAATGTCAAGTGAAGGAGCATCCTCAGGTAAATTTACACAATTTTAAATTACTAATCTTTTTTAAGGTGAAAGATTATTAGCAGCTTGTCGTTCAGATTCAGTAGAGCAGATAAATCAAGTATTAGAAGATGATTCAATGGTAGATGTTAATGTAACTGATGCTATTGGTAACACTCCTCTTCATTTAGCGTAAAGTTTATTTAATTCTGTTATTTTAACTACAATTTTTTCACTTAATTAGTGCACAGAGTGGTTCTTCTGATTGTATTGCACTCCTTTTAAAATTAGATTCTGTTGAACTCAATCCAAAAAACATTATGGATAGAAACACCCCGTTACATTTAGCTATCATTAATATCGAAAAGTTCGAATCTTTGGAAGCCGCTCAAAATGCTATAATTTTACTATTGAAGTATGGCGCTGATCCTAAATTAACTAATAAAGATGGTCTTAAACCTGTTCAACTCTTGAGCAACTTAGAAGAATTTAAAGCTATTAGAGAAGCACTTTTCCTTAGAACATCATCCTTGAATGTCGTAAGTATTTACTTATTTTTAAATTTACTTAGTTTCTATACAGGATGTAGAATCGGAAGATGATGATGATGATGATGACGAAGGTGCATCAAGTGATTAAAAGAATCTCTATTATATAAACCTAAAATTTATTAAAATTAGTGCTTCTAATATATAGAGCTTTTTATTTTAAATAAAAGAGATTCACTATAAAGATGTATATTTTAAAAAATAACTCCAATATAAAATATAAAGCCGTGAATTTTATTAATTATAAAGGATATATCTATAACGAACAGTCGTTATCAAACTGATAATGTTAGTCATTTTTTGAAAACGAATAACTATAAGCCTGACTGGCATAAATTTATAGCTTTTGATATATCTTATTTCCCTTATTACCAGTAACAAAGTACTTGAGCCTAAATATAGCTACTTTAAACTTTGTAATGGTTTAAATCGTACTCAAGACTAAACGGACATCTTTAGGGTCGTTTGATACCCGATTTGCAGCATAAGCTAGTAAAGTTATAAAAGTTGCATCCGAAATTAATGAAGCAATGCTTCCTAACAAAAAACTAAAATGTATATTGGAAATAATAATTATAAGCTTGCTTTAATATAACCTATGGCACCTCCTAGTAATACAGTAAAGGCGTATAAGAATCCTAAATAGTTCATCTATTATGTTATTTGGAAAGCTGAAAGTTTGAAAAATATAAAATATAAACCCATAGTAAACTGTACGTCATTTTCGAATAATTATCCAAAACTTTTTGTACGAGGATAGCCTAGAATCTTTATGAAATTCAAATTCTTTGTTGTTTTAGCAAAAGTAGATAAAAATGTAAATTAAATGAAGTTATCGACATTTTTAATCAGTATGATTTAGGGGTAGATTTTGTCAACTAGTAATGGGTCCAGCTGGTAGTGGGAAAGTATTTTTAAACTGATTAATAAATACTAAGAATATCATATTATGAAATTAGACTACTTATTGTAATACTATGTTAACTCATTGCCAAAGTATAAAGAGAAATGTGCATTTAATTAACTTAGATCCAGCTGCAGAAAATTTTCAATTCGAACCTACTATAGGTAAAGATTTTATTTAAAACTAGGTTAACGATTTCAGATATAAGGGAATTAATAACTTTAGAGGATGCAATGGACGAAGTAGGTTTAGGACCTAATGGAGGATTAGTTTATTGTTTAGAGTATTCTTGCTTTTAAATTAATTTAATAATTAATTTTATTAGATTTTTGCTTCAAAATATGGATTGGTTTCAAGATGAATTAGGTTCTTATGAAGACGATTATCTATTTATAGATTGTCCAGGTATATAATATATTGTTAAACATTACTAAATGGGCTAGGACAAATTGAGTTATATACACATAGTGATATTATGACTAAATTGTGTGAGGCTTTACAGCAATGGGATTTTAGAATAGTAGGGATCTACCTACTAGAATCTCAATTCGTAGAAGATAAATCTAAATTCTTTAGTGGAGTTTTATCGGCTTTATCAGCTATGGTCAATTTAGAAATTCCTCACCTTAATGTATTTACCAAGATGGATTTGGTCGAAGATAAAACTGGGTGGGATAAATATCTAGTTCCAGATCCTTATTTACTAGAAGAATCTGACAAGGTTTATGGAAACGATAGATTTGCTGATTTAAATAGAGCACTTGTGCATTTAGTAAGCTAGTACATTGTTTATCGCTTTAACCTATTCAACGTTTAGATCGACGAGCACAGTATGGTCAATTTTTTGACTTTGGATATTACCGATACCGATTCTGTTGAAGCTATACTTTCACACGCTGACTATGCAATCCAATATGGTGAAGAACAAGAACCAGTTGAACCTAAAGTAATTCACTTATTGATTATATTACTAATATTATAGTTTGATGAAGAAGAGTACGAATAACTTCCTAAACCATCTTAGAACAGAATGTTACTTTTACAACTATATAAATACCTTATTTTAAATCACTATAGATTAAAAAATTCTTTATTTCTTTTATATTTTAGTATGTGAGTTTTATTTTAAAAGTAATTATATGCTTAAAAAGCTATTTATATTTATTGTTTAATAAAATTTAAAATGTATATATCTATCAAAAATATATATAAGAAAGTTTAATTTAAAAATAATTATAAATGTAAGAAACAATCTTTAATTAAAACGCAGTTGGTATAGTTGACAAAAATTTAACTAATCAAAATTTATACTTTAAATATAAAAATAAATAAATAAAATTTAAACTTTATTAAAATTGTTAAACTTGGGTTAATTATTAAACTATTTATTAAAAAAACTCTTATTATCATTATTTAGTTAATAACAAATAAATAAAGGTTGAACTATTTTTATACCAATATAAAGTTTTATTATTAGAGTAAAATAAAAGTTTTAATATTTAAATTTTATGTTATATATAGAAGCTAATAGAGTTTTATTAATAGTAATTAAATAATAATAAAATAAAAAATATTAAACAATAAAATTTAAAAATAGTAATAAAGGTAATGTATTTAAAATAATTTAACCTTAGTAAACTAGAATTAGAACTATACTAATACTAAGTAAAAAATTAAATAATAATTATGATAATAAAATTTAGCTAATTTTAATTTTAGAAATTAAGCTAACAAAATTTATAGTAATAATAAAACCATTATATTAGTAATTTACTTAGATTAAAAATTATTTTAATTTACTTTTATTATTATAAATATAAGTATATTTAATTATATACTACTATAATTATTATTACTATAAAATAATTAAATATTAATTAAATAAAATATATTTAGTAAACTAATTAATAAATTAAATATAAAGTAGTTTAACTTAAAGCTAAACTAATAATTAAACTTTAAATATTTAAAGATATTTTTAAGTATAGTATTTAATTTTTAAGTTTTTTTTTAATGTTATTATTTTAGTTAGTTTTTTAAAACTTTAAATTTAAGTAGAAAGATTAAATTTTATTAAATTATAATTAAATGCTACAAATTTAACTAAAAAAATAAATTTTATTTATTTATTTTATATATATTAAAATTTTTAAAACTTTAAAGCTTTACTATATTTTTAAAAAAATTTTATTATAATATATATTTAAATATTATATAGATTAATATAAAGTACTAAGCTATACTTTTAACTATTTTTAGCAATGCTAAAAATATTTTAAATATAAATAAAATTAAATAGTTTTTAAGATTAATAAAATATAAAAGCTATACTTTTTTACCTAAAAAAATTAATTAAACTATTTTGAAAAAGTAATTAATATAAACTAAAAATATACTTTTTAAATTTACTAATTATTTAAATAGTATTATATTAATTTATATAGCAATATTATATAAAATAATATAATTTTAATAAGTATAATATCTTTATAATAAAATTTTAAATATAAAAATAAAATATATTAAACTAATTAAAATTAAAATATTTATAATTTTAAATTATAAATATTTAATTATTTAGCTAATTATAAGTTATACTATTTTATTGAATTTAAAGTATTATTAATATATAATATATTGAAAATAAAACTTTTAAAATATAAAAATCTATATTTATACATTTTTTATAATTTGTTATAAAATATAAATTAGTACTTAAATTTTAAAGCTTTATTTTAAAATTTTATAAAATAAATTTTATTAATAAGTTAAAATAATTAATTATTAGTATTATTAAAACTGTATATAAAAACATTTATATATTTTTAAAATGATAAAATATGTTAAAAAGCTATATTTTATCTAATTTTTAAAATTTTTATAAACTTTTATATTAACTTAATTATATAAAAAAGTATAAATAACATAATCTTATAACTATACTAAAGTTATCTAAATAAATTATCTATTTTATAGTAAAATTATAAATTTAAACTTTTAATAATAAAATATTTCTAAAATAAAAGAATATAATATATATACTTTTAATAATATTATATAAATTATGCTATAATAAATATACTTTTTAAAATTTTATTTTTCTAATAACTTTTAATATATCTAAAATTTAATAAATAATATTTTTTATTTAGCTATTATTTAATTTTTTAAATTAAAATTAGCTACTCTTATAAGTAGTTAATTACTTATTTATACTGCAGTTTATAAATAATATTAATTATAACTATAGTAATTATTTTGTAAATAAATAAATATATAGCTGAAATACTATTACTTTTTTTAATAACCTATTAGACTATAGGTTTATTAATAATAATAATGAAATTTACTAAAGTATAAAATATAACAAATATATAGTATATCATTTTTAAGTTGTTAAAATATAAATTAAAAATGTGTAAACTTTATTATAAGGTTATATTTAATATACCTATTACAAAATTCTTATTTACATAATAATAAAATAGTAAATTTCTTAATAAATACCTAAATTTTATAAAAATCTTTAAATACTAATTTGAAATCTGGATAAATTTGGTTTAATAGATTATATTTAATTTTAATATGACAAATTGTTACAGATAAAGCTATAAAATTTTTATATTAACTATTACAACTTTTTAAATAATGGGTTTATATGTTATTTTAAGTTTAATAATGCATATATTCTGATTTACAAAAAATTTTGAGTGACCTTGAACAGGTCCATTAGTTTTTCCTTTTCCAGAGCCAAATTTGTAGGTGTTCTATTGGTAAAACTTTTAAAAATCTCCAAAAAATGATCCTCACTTCAATATTAAAACATAGTTAAACCGGAATCTCCTAGTATAAATAGTTAATGAATTCTCAAACTAGCTCCACTTTATATTTTCCTAGATGGATAAGAACAACGAACCACCACCAGCTTACCCATCAGCTACACTTAATACTAACCCTCCTGTGAACAACCTAGGTAAACTAAATTTCATATTTAAATTAAGGTTTAATTCACTTAGGATACAACAATTATCAACCTCAGAATAGCGGATATCCCCCACAGAATGCAAACTACCCACCTCAAAATGGTGCATATCCACCACAGAATATGGGGTACCCTCCACAGAGTATAGGATACCAACAGTCGCAGGGTAACGGATACCCACCACAAAGTAACGGATACCCACCAACAAATAACGGCTACCCACCACAGAATCAAAATTACCAACCCGGTTACGCCCAACCCAACCAAACTTATCCAAGCCAACAGTATCAGCACGATTATAGTAGTCAACCTGCAAGAGGGGGTAATTCCGATTCAGGGACTTTTTGTATAGGGCTAAGTTCCGGTTTACTTTGCTGCTGTTGTTTAGATATGTTATTTTGAAAATACCTTATATATAATCAGCATCGATTTATAAATTAAATAATTAATTTATTGTTAAGTTTGTTAAGTGGACTTATATCAATAAATTTTAAAAATATCTATCGATGACATATTTCAATCTCAAATCGCTTTCAAATTGCAAATAGATATGTTTATATCTAAACAGCAAAATATTAGTGATCTGTGGATTGTAAGGCAAATAAAATGTATATGCTTAAATAAATTTATTATTAGATATGAAATTTCGACAAAATATGTCTCTTTAGATAGAATAAATTTAATACTACTGACATTTTCATTATATTTAAACTTTATTTAGGTATAATATGTTTACTAAAAATATACTATAATCATATATTGATAACGAAATACTTGACTTAATTCTATTGCCAGGATTAATTCATAAATAAATTAAAATAATTAAGAAATTTGGATCTCTAATTGTAAATTTAAAGTAAACCTTTTTTACTATTGAGTGAAAATAGACATGTAAATTTACATCTCTGATCTATATGAATTTTATAACTGCATGCTTTTATACACTCAAACTACTTTCCTTGTGGTTTACTTCAATATTCGCTAAAAATCAAATTATCACGAGTAAATATTTCTTATCATAACTGTAAAATTGATCAATTTTATATATCAAACAATATGTCCAATAAAATTTTAGTGAAGCAGTTATTTCTTTATTTGAAAAACATAGCTAAATTTGAAATAGATTACATTATTTAATAGATCTAAAAGCTACATATCAAATTAAAAAAGCAAATTAGAAAGTAATAAAAAATCTGATAAACATTGATTTAGTAACATAGGCAATACCAAATTTATAACTAAGTACGAGCACGAGTACACTCAAAATCCCAATCCTTACCCCACTTGGAGGAGTTACAACCAGCTTTAGTCCATTCGACACCATAAGCGAGCGGAGAGAACCTGTAGAAGATATAAATGGAGACGACGGATAGTACTAGAGCGAATATGAAACGCACTTGAGGACGGAACCTTCTGATTAAAGAGTCAGCAGTAGCAGCAAAGGCCATGATGGCGAAGTAGAGGGCTGGGAAGTAGTGATGAAGGAAGAGCTGACGCTTCATAAGGAAAAAGGGAAAGTAGTGCAGTGCCCATCCTGAGACGAAAAACCCAACCACATTGAAGTACTGGTTACGAGCAACTATACAAATTAGAAATAATAAATAAATAAAATATACTGTTAAGGGGTAGGACGATGTTACGCTTTTCGAGTATAGTAGTGACGATGTGTACGACGATGTAAGCGAAAATGGAGAGAGTGGATAGGTACCATACGAAGGGGTTACCAAGAAGGTAGACCTGGGCATGTGCCTTGCTCCAGAATCCGATACCACGGCGGAGGGTAGGCCACGCATCGGGACGAGAGTCGTAAGGGTGGGAGGAGGTAAGTTCGGCGTTACTGGTCCACATTCTCTGGTTTAGCTCCAAAAACTTGGCTAGGAACCCGGGTTTACTGTAGTGAACCATGGGGCTGTCCTTAAGCTTATCGCTCTCGTTGGATTCGATGACCCATTCACTACGAGGTTTCATACCTTCACGAATACAGATCACCTCTTGCTGCTTGAAAGCCCAGTCGGGGAGCTTACGGGGACGGGAGTATAGGACACAGCCGGTGCCTATATGTACCAAACGGAAACGGGAGTAGATGGACATCAGCCTGGTTGAAGATTCAGGATCACGGCTATCACCGCGAATAATCTCCACTTTGAAGTTATCGTTAGAATCGGGGAAAGAATAACCACTAAATAAAATTAAACAATGTAATCATGAACTGTTTACCTGGCTTCGTTGATATAATCTTTATCGGAAAAGGAAGGACGTACATTGTGGCTGTGAAGGCGGCGACCAGTAGAGACATGAAGTAAACGAATAGTATCGTTGTGTTTGACGTATTCGATACCTTCCACAGCAGTATCGTTACGATCAGGGAAGTATCCCTTTTCAACAATCCAATTGTTATTGGAATCACGGAATGGGTACAGAGTGATTTGTTGCTCTATATTTTAAAATATGACATTTATATACTTACGCTTAGAAAACTTAGCTTACGTTTACTTCCACCGGGATAGTCGCTCTTATGGGAATGAAGGTATCCACCGTTAGTTGCGACATGGTTAATAACAATGGTAGATCCATAGATAATATCTTAAATATTTAGTTTGATATTACTTTTGAAATTTACCTTTCTTTGCGGGAGCTAAACCGTTACCTTCTAATGTATTTTGGAATTCAGCTGACATTGAACTAGATGCTTCACTGAATTTATTCAGAATCATAAATTGTACTTGGAAGAAAGACATATAAACTGCTACTGGAATTACAATAAGGCAAATAGCACGAGCAACGAAGTGACGGAAGAATAAAGACTAAAAATTAGCGCTTGTAGAATTAAAACTGTACTGGAGTAATATGTAAATCACCGATCATCTCCCAGAGCTGTTTGATAGTTGAAAATCCAATTAAAGCAATTACGAACAAACCGACCCATTTACAACTAAAAATGTAAATTATTTTGAATTAAAATTTCATACCTTATAGCAAGACCAAGAGAAAATCCAGTAAAAGCAAGAGAGATCCACCAGTCTCTTGAAAAGGGTCTATAGATTTTGGTAAATAATAGACATAAAAATGCATTACTTCTTTTCTAAGTTTCCAAAAATTAACCAAGCTAGAGCTGAGGTAGCGGTAAATAAGATAAGTGGTGGGTCCAAAAATATATAACGAGATTGTGTAACTAAACCGTTCTCTAAAATGGCATTTAAAAATTGTAATATAGTATTGTTAATTTACCAAAAGCCACCATAGTGGAGGTGAAGAGAGCAGTTTCAGTTGTAAGTCCAGTTACTTTAGAAGTAATATAAGCGGTTGGAATTAGAAGTAATCCGAACAAAGCTTGAACCGATCTCATGGCAAAGTAAGGTACATTACTACCGATAAATTCTCTAAAAAACCATTTAAAAACCACTTCGTTATAATATATACCTACTTTCCAATTTCCTTAAAATCAAATGACCCATCAAACCCGTTAAAAGAGGCAACTCCGGCAATAATAAGTTTAGCTAAAGGTGGGTGTACATCAAAAAAGTATTCCCTCTTTATATATTTGCTAGCGAATCCACCGAAATGTACTTCATCAAAACTAACAGCTTATAAGTAAAAAAAAATAAATGATATTTACACGACAGAATCAGGTTGAGAAATACGGAAGAATCTAACGAAGAAGGCAACGAAGGTAACTATAGCTAACAACAGCCAATCTCTCGTAGACATAGATAAGACTGAGTAATCACCAAACTGAGTCTTCCCTACTATCCCCTCATTACCTAATTCGAGGTTTGAACCTGGTTTGTTGTACTTAAAGTTCGAATCGTCATAATCGATCCTACCTTTCTCACCTCGACTTTTTTCTAAAGACGAGTTCATCCTTTCAAATCTCTTATTTTTGATATTTAATTGGAATTTGTAAGTGTAATTCCGCTAACTCTTGAAAATTTAATGATGTTCCTTTTATTCTAAAAAATTGTAACTTAACTTTAAAGTTATGCAGTGACATTCTTGACGAATAAGCAGACGTTTCATCATAAAAGCCAAAAATAGACCCAACTAAAAGTGCTTTTCCATCAGATTTTGTTTAAATATACACAATCCATAAAATATTTAGATACGTAAAAACTTATAAAGAAATTAAGAGTTTTAAAATAAAGCTAATAATTTAAAATAAGAGACTAGATTAAATATAAATTTAAAATACTAAAGTGTTATAGAAATAAGGATTAGTTAGTGTAAGAACTTTAACTGAAGATAAATATAGATTCTATTTAGCAGAATTATACTTATTATGTCAAAACTTGAGATTCTAAAATATAAAATATATTGAATTAGGTAAAGTTTAAAGCTAAAAAGATATCATTCTTGGTTCTAGAAAATACAATGGTATATAGTGCTCTGTTTATTAATATATTATATTCTACTTTATTCAATTAAGATATATTTTAATTCAAGTAATAATATATTTTTAGAGCTTAACTAAGCTATATAGAGATGGTTAGAGTTATAATAACAAAATTTTAGTTATCTAAGTGTTAGAGAAGTTTTTTTTAAATAAATTTTATAGAAATTAAAAATTTTATCTAAATTTTTTATTTTATTTAAAAACAGTGCTTTATAATAAAGTAGCATCTTTTATTAATATTCTATTAGAGAATTAAGAAAGAGAAATTAGAAAGTATCTATTAAAGATGTAATATGCCTTAAAACAGTACTTAATAGATAATAGTAATTTATTGCAATAATTTACTAACTTATTAAAAAAGAAATTTAATTAATAACTTTTATATAAAGTAGTATAATTTTTAAAGCAATATTTTATAAAAAAGTAGTAGCTTTTTGTAATAAATTACTAAGTTATTTAAAAAATAAATAAAATAAAATAAATTTTAAATTAAATAATATTGCTTTAAAAATGATATTTAATAAAAAATTAGCATTTTTTTAATAAGCTATTAAGTTATTAAAAAAGAAAATTTTATTATTAGTTTTAAAAAAGTAGCTTTTATAAATTATTTTAGTTTAAAGTAGCTTTTTAATACTTTATAATTATATAATTTTCTAAATTAAAGTTATTTAATTATAATTTACATTTTTTATTAATATACTAATAATAAATATAATGTAAAAATAGAAAAAGATATATTTTTAATATAATTAAATTATATTTAAAATACTTACTAAAACTTAAAATTATAATATAAATTTATAATATATAAAGCTTATTAAGATATATAAAAAAGCTTACTATTTATTTTAAAATATAAATATCTAACCTATTAAAAAAACACACTATATTTATATATATTAATTATTATATAGCTAATATATATTTTTAAAATTTTAACTTTATAATTATTTATAGCTTTAGGTTATAAATATAAAATATTATATTTAATATCTATTATATATAAATATATATATATTTTAGATTTTTTTAGCTAGTATTTATAATTTTTTAAAGTACACTACTATAATAATATTATAAATCTATATTGAAATTTTAATAAAATATTGATATAATATTAATATATTTATATATTAAAAAAAAGTATATATTTTATTATATAAGTATAAAAAATAGAATTTTATAGCTTATAGTCTATTATAAAGTAGGTAAAATAAAATTCTAATATTATTTTAAATATTAAAATAACTAAAGAATTAGCTTAATTTATTTAATCTAATTAAATAAGTCTAATTTTTATATATATTTAAATATTTAAAGCTACTTTATTTATAGCACTATATATTATAAAAAAGTATGTAATTTTATAATATTATATATCTATAAAATTTTTAAAATTATATTTTTCTTTTTTTATTATAAAGTAAAAAATATTTTTAAATATAAATAAAATTAAGTAGTTTTTAAACTTTATAAAATAATATATTACTAAAATAGTTTTAAAAAAATAATTAGTATAAGCTTAAAGTAAAACTTTATATTTAAAAGTAGCTTTATAAAAAAAAGTATTATTTAAGTATTTAACTATTTAAATAATATTATTTAGACTAGTAAATATAAATTTAATAAGTATAATATCTTAGTAGCTTTACTGCTAAAATAAAAATTATATATATATTAGCTTAAATAAAACTATAAATTTAACTATATAATAAATTATAACTTATATAAATATAGTAGCTTTAAATTAATTACTAAAATAATGATTTAATAGTATAAAAATTTACAATATACTAAAAGCTTTATCTTTAGTATATAAAGATATATATTTATTATATATAAAAGCTAATTTTTATACTAATATTTTTAAAATATAGCTATAAAAATATTTTTTTTATTTAAGTAGTTTTATATTAAATTTTATAAAAAAATTTATTTAAAAAATTATCAAGCTATTTTAATATATAGTTTTGCTACTTTTTATACTATTATAATAACTAAAAATTATATAAAAAGTATATAAATTAATTTTTTTAACTAGTATTAAAATATAGTTTTGGTATTATATATAACTTAACTTATAACTTAATTGAAAATAATTAGATTTTCTTTAAATTATATTAAAAATATTAAAAAAAGTTTACTAAAATTATATTTTATCTTTTTTATATAATAAAGAAAAAAAAAATTTATAAAATAATATCAAATATGCTTTTTTATTTTATAAAAAATAAAATCTTAGTAAAGTAAATTTAAAAAACTTATAAATAATTATAAATTATAATATTTAGTTTTTAGTATAATAAAAGTAATAAGCTTTACCTTATATAGTATAAAATATTATAAGATAAAATTAACTATAAATATAAGTATTTATATAAAAAAGTTAGAAAATATAATAGCAGTTTTATATTTATATAAACTAAATTTATTTTTCTATTATATTTTATAAAATAAACTGAAATATATTAGTTTTATTTATATAAATATAAAACCCTTTTTAATTAGTTTATTTTTTTATATTACAATTAATTTAAACTTAATTAATACTAAACCTTAATATAATACTTATATTACTATAGTAAAACTATAATAATAATTTTAACACTTTTTGTATATTTATTCTTATTTTATAAAATATAATAAAAAAGGAGTTTTACATTTATATAAATGTAAAATTGCTACTATAATAATAAAATAAGTTTAACTTTATTATTAATTATAGTAGTAATAAATATAAAAGTTTAATAGGTAATATATATAAGTAAAATTAGTAGTAACGTAGTAAATAAATTAATATAGTTATATACATTATTAAAAATATATATAATAATAGCTATAAAGATTATAAATTTACTAAAAGTAGTAAAATAACTAAATCTAATATATAAATTTTATAAAAAAAGATATAAATATTTGCAATTATAAATAACTTTAATATTTTTAATAAAATAAGAAAATAAAAATAAAAATAATATATAAAAAGTTTTTAAATAAAAATAATATAATAAAAAATATTTTTTATTTAAATTTTATTATATAAAGGTATTAAAATAAAATAATATTTAAAAAGCTATAGCTTTAAAAAATAAGTTTTAATAAAATTTTTAATTTAAAACTTATAGTTACTAACTATAATTATAAAATTAAATATTAAAAAAAAAACTTTATATTAAAGTTTTTTTTT
>JAWQFY010000893.1:0-18144 GCA_037055185.1 Capillidium rhysosporum
TTCTTATTGTTTGGTTCATTATATCTTATTTTATAAGATGTGGAACAAAAATAAGTATAAAATTTTATAATTTTTACTTATTACAATTTATACAATAAAATTTAATATTACTAGATTTTCAAACCAGAATTTTTTTAAAATTTTATATATTAAACTTAATTGTATATATTTTATTATATAAAATTTTTATAAAAATAAATTTTGTTTTTAATTTTTTATTTATATTTAAATATATACTACTTTTAATTTTTTAATAAAGTGCAGTACTTTTAAAAGTACTTTACACTTTTTAAAAAATTTAAAATTTAAAAAACTTTTAGTATACAAAACTAAAAGTTAAATATATTATAAGTAAGTTATATTTTAATTTTATACTTTTTATTAAGTATTTCCTTTTTTATTATATTTTTAAAATTGAAATTAGCTATTTTTAAAAGTAGCTAATTACTTATTTAGTTAACTAAATAGTTTTAAAATTAATATTTTTTAAAAATAAGCTAATATAGCTTTTATTAATAAAAATCAATTTTTTAAAATTTGTAAATATTGCTAACTATAACAAAATATTTTAAAAAGCTGCTTTATTATACTTTACTTTTACAAAAGTATTTTTTTTCTTTTTTATTTAGAAATAGCTTTATATATTTTACTTTATATTTTTAAATTAAAAATTTAAACTATTATATTAAATATTTAAAAGTAATATTTTCTACTTCTAAAATATTTTAACTTTTTTTATATTTAAATATTTTATACACTTAATTTAATTAGTATACTACTTTATTAATTAAATTTTTTAGTATAGTTTTATAATATATTATAAAATTTATTATACTAATGTATGTATATATATTATAAAGTATAAAAAATTAATAGAAATAAATAAATTATTTTAAGTAAAATAATATATAAATAAGATAATAAACTAGTTTTTAAGAATTTTAATAATATATAAGATTAGTTTTAAGTTAATAATAAATTAATAAATTAGTTAGAATAGTATATAAATTATTAAAATTATATATAAAGTAATAAACAAAGAAAAAACTACAGGTAGTAAAATAAATAGTTTATAAAGCTATTTTTTTATTTTTAATTTTACTTATAAATAAATTATAAATACATTAAATTAAATATTCAACAAATATAATACTACTATATTAAAATATTATATTTTTCATTAGTAAATATATATATTTATATAATATCCAATATAATAATAGCTAATTTAAGTATTTATAAGTTTTTTATTTAAGCTTTCAAAAAAATACAAATAAATTCTTAATAAAAAAAACATTTTATTGAAAATACAAACTTTAAAATTGCTTTTAGTTTAAAACAATTAATAATTTATTTATAGAAAATAAATTTAAATCTGGAATAGAATATTCAACATCATATTTTATTTTAAATTTTTAAAAATCTTATATTAGATTATATTATATACAGGAAATTTTTTATTTACTTAGCTTATTTTTAAAGTTATGAAAATGGATATAATATAATTTTACTGCTAAAAATTATTTAAATAAACCAAATAACTGTTATCCCAATTCAATAGTTTTATATAATGGTGTCAAAATATATAAAAGATATTTATACACTAACGATATTTGTATAAATAAGCTATTTATGGCTTTTATAAAAACATTTTAAATTAATAGATAATGTTATATAAGGTGAAGCTTTTGAAATAGGAAACTACTTAAGTAGCAGTGTAAATAATCTAAACAATTAATATATATGTATTTTTATATTAACATTGTTTTGAAAACTAGCCTTTCTAATCAGAAGTTGTCTAAAAGATAATGTCAGCGCTAATAAAATTTCTACAGGCCTGAGACTGCTGTTATTTTTACATTTATAATTATATTGATAAGACTTCCTCAGAAAATCAGGATTATGAAAAAATTATCGAAAGTTTTGGAGTTTAACTAATGTAAATCGAACTATAGAAATTAAGAACTGAAAAACAAAATCTAACTTTTTAACTTCAACTTTTAAATTACATTTAACAAAGATGGCGGGATACAGGCTAGAAATATTCAAAGTAAATATAAAATTTAATTATAATCTAACGGTATATTCGGATACTTGTAGTACGGTTTCTATATATTTTTTCCGATATCGATGATGCTATATTTAGGTGATCCTTCCTTCTTAGAAAAACACGTTAAAGGGGTACTAAACTAATTTAATTTTTGAGAAACTTATTATAAAATTTTAGGTCAAATTCTATCCTAGTAAAGAGGAATGCAACGTATCTTTCATCTATTTTTTATCTAATTTGTTTGTGATTTAGACTCCGGGAAGAACTAAAGCTGAACTTGAAGAACAGTTAACCGAAATTAGACAAAGATTTCAACGATATAAGGAGAAAAAAAATTTAGACAATAATTTGGACAGCTCGGATAAGAATGAATAGAATTCGAACCTTTAAAAATAAACCTTTTTATTTTTTATATACCAAACTAAACTGAAAAATATGTTAAATAATCCATAAAATTTTAATCTTCCTTATATAAATAGTAAATATATATATCTTATAAAGTAATAAGCACTTTCTCACCACTCCTCTATTATAAATTAATCTATTTTGCCCTTATATTCAACGTATTTAGTCTTTAATTAAAAAACTTGGGAACTCTGGTAGAATATACCAGAACTTTTGCTTATAAATTTCAGCTAATGACGCAGTATTTTTTAGCAAAAAAAAAAGTGCTTTGGAAACAAAAGTAAGTAGAAAAATTTTCATTACTAACTTACTTTTAAACATAAAAATAACAAAATGGAAAACACGAACCAAGAAGATATTAAGATAGATGAAGGGCTATACTCCCGTCAACTGTAGCGAATTAATTTTTATCAACGAATTTACTAAGTACATTTTTTAACAATAGATACGTGTTAGGACATGATGCTATGAAACGTATGGCAGGTTCAAACATTCTTATCGTCGGTTTAGGAGCTTTAGGCGTTGAGATCGCTAAGAATGTTATTTTAGCTGGTGTCAAATCGGTTACTTTATACGACCCTACTTTAGCTACCATTACCGATCTATCAGCTCAAGTAAGCCTATAATTTAAAATGTTATGTACTGATTTGAATTAGTTTTACCTCAGTGAGTCGGATGTAGGAAAACCACGTGGGGAAATTTCACTTCCTAAGTTAGCTGAGCTTAACCAATACGTACACATTTCTTTATTAGAAGGAGAGTTAACCGAAGACAAATTTTCTCAATTTCAAGTAAGTTTAATTTAAATATAAATTTGTTAAATGCAGCTTAGGTTATTGTGGTCACTGAAGCTAAACTTAAGAAACAATTGGAAATTAACAACTATACCCATGCCAACGGAATTAAATTTATTTCTGCTGATATTAGGGGTCTATTTGGGTAAGTAATTAGTTCTACTTTTTATTAATTTAGTTTAGTATGGCTTTCTGTGATTTTGGTCCTGAATTTGTAATCTACGATAACGATGGTGAAACTCCTAAATCTGGTATCATAGCTGGTATAACTAGAGTAAAAAAAATTTAAAGCACTATGAAACTTACTTTTCTGTATTAGGAAGCTGAAGGTGTAGTCACTGTACTTGAAGAAACTCGCCATAACTTGTCAGACGGGGATTATGTCAAATTTACCGAAATTAAAGGAGATATGGCTGCTCTGAACGATTCTGAACCTAGGAAAGTTAAAGTTATCTCACCCCATACCTTCTCTATCGGTGATACCACTAATTTACCTACCTCTGCATCAGAAGATGGCAACGTCTCGGGTGGTATATTCACTCAAGTTAAGATGCCCACCACTATGAAATTCGTATGTTTTTAATTTAGTTTGGACGGTTTGCTTATCAATATTTTAGAAAAGCTTGGAAGAATCTTTGGCTAATCCCGACTTTATGATAACTGATTTTGCTAAGATGGATCGTCCTGCTCAACTCCATTACGGTTTCCAGGCTTTGGACAGGTTCGCTTTCATCCATAATAACGGTTTCCCACTTCCTCGTGATGAAGTAAGTTTATTGACTCTTTTTCAAAATTTATATGTGATTTATTCTGATTCAATACTAATGTGTTCAATGAATAGGAAAATGCTGATGAAATATACAACTTGGCCAAAGAGATCGCTGCCGAAAACAACGATTCGGTAACCTTATCTAAATATTTACCACTAACAACTTGGTAGATTGAACTCGATGAGAACCTCTTAAAGGAACTTTCTTACCAATGCCGTGGTGTGTTGGCACCTATGGCTTCCGTTATCGGTGGTTTAGTTGCCCAGGAAGTCATTAAAGTAAACTGTTTAAAATCAATTTCACATTATTTATACTTTACTGTAGGCTATTAGCGGTAAATTCGGCCCAATTCAACAGTTCTTCTACTTTGATTCTTTGGAATCATTGCCAAGAAGCTTACCTCCCACCAAAGAGAATGTCCAGCCAGTAACACAATATTTTTTAATATTTTATTTAAAATTACATTTAGCGTGGAACTCGTCATGATGGACAGGTTGCAGTATTCGGTAGTGACTTCCAAGAAAAGATTATGAACTCCAAACAGTTTTTAGTTGGGGCTGGTGCTATCGGGTGTGAAATGTTGAAGAACTGGGCTATGATGGGATTAGGCTCCGGACCTCAAGGTAAAATAGTGGTAACCGATATGGACACTATTGAGAAATCCAATCTTAACCGCCAATTCCTATTCCGTTCCTCGGATGTCGGTAAGTTGAAGAGTGCGGCTGCTGCCAAGGCGGTGATCACTATGAACCCCAACCTCATTTCGAACGTCGAAGCCCACGCCAACCGTGTCGGTACCGATTCGGAAAATTTATACGACGACGACTTCTTTGAATCGTTGGATCTAGTTACCAATGCTTTGGACAATGTAGATGCTCGTAAATACATGGACCGCCGATGCGTACTCTTCCGTAAGTCGTTATTGGAATCCGGTACTCTGGGTACCAAGGGTAACACCCAGGTGGTCATCCCCCATCTCACCGAATCCTACTCCAACTCACAGGATCCCCCTGAGAAGTCCATCCCCATGTGTACCTTGAAGAATTTCCCTAACCTTATTGATCACACTATCCAAGTATATTATATAATATAAAAGTATATGCTAACATTTTATAGTGGTCACGTGATCTCTTCGAAGGCATGTTTTTCCAGCAAGCTGAAAACGTCAACCAGTACCTTACCCAACCCAACTTTATCTCCAAACTGTTGAGCTCCGGCGGTAACCCTGTACTTGAAAATTAATTCGAACATATACTGACTTTTACCTTAGAAAGAGATCGTTGAAAGTATCGGTTTGGCTTTAACCAGTGAACGGCCGGAAAATTTCCAGGATTGTGTACAGTGGGCTCGCCTTCAGTTCCAAAATCTATACTTCAACACCATCTCTCAGCTTCTCTACAACTTCCCTCCCGGTTCGGTAAGTTATACTTGGATTTCATTCTTAACCTTGTTTTTAATTCTGTTTAGGTCACCTCCTCCGGCAGTCTGTTCTGGTCCGGTCCTAAACGTGAACCTACTCCTATCGTGTTCGATATTAACGAACCCTTGCACCTCGATTTCATTAGTGCTTCCGCCAACTTGCGAGCTTACAACTTCGGTTTACAAGGTACCACCGACACGAACACTATCAAGGAATGCCTCTCCAAGGTAGTAGTTCCTGAGTTTGCCCCACGCTCCGGAGTCAAAATTCAGGTTCAGGACTCCGATCCTACCGGTGCCTCCGACGCCCCAGACGTAGTCGACGAGTTAGTTAAGGCATTACCTAATCCTGCTGCTTTCGGTAACGACCGCATGTTCCCGTCTGAATTCGAAAAGGTAGTTTATAGCTATTACTAGTAAGTTAATTTTGTTTATAGGATGACGACACCAACTTCCACTTGGATTTCATCACAGCTGCATCTAATTTGCGTGCTACCAATTACGGAATCCAGCACGCCGACCGTCATACCACCAAGGGTATTGCCGGAAAGATTATCCCCGCTATTGCTACCACCACCTCCCTCATTACTGGTCTGGTCTGCCTCGAATTGTACAAAGTCGTTGACAACAATCTCGATCACCAGCGTTCCATTGAGGATTTCAAGAACGGATTTGTCAACTTAGCCCTTCCCTTCTTTGGCTTCTCTGAGCCTATTAAAGCGGCCACTAGAAAGGTACTTTTATTAATACTGGTATATATCTGAGCATCGTTTATTATTAGTATTTGGATACCGAATTCACCGAGTGGGACCGGTTTGTATTAGAAACTCCTTTAACATTAGCCCAGCTCATAGAACATTTCAAAAACGAACATAAGATCGATATCTCCATGATCACAGTTGGCCCTACTTTGGTATTCTCACCCTTCCTACCTAAACATCTAAGAGAGGAACGTCTTAACATGGTGTAAGTAGTTTAACATATTTAATACTTTATTCATGTAGACTCTAACCTTAAATTTAGTATGCCCAAACTTTACGAACATGTATCCAAAACTAAGATTCCGGAACATGTCAAATACCTACAGATCGAACTTATGGGTGATTCTTTAGACGGAGATGAAATTGATGTAATTTTTTATTTACTCTTTTTGGTATAGGCTAATAGTTTTTATAGGATATTCCGGCTGTAAGAATGAGGATTAAGGAATGAGTAGGGTAGTGTTAGTTGGATACAATAAATAAATACTTGGTTAAATTTTGATTTGTTAATACAAAAACTTGCCATTTTTTATTTAATCGTTCGCTTTGTAATTAGTTAAAAATTAAATCCAGTAGCAACTGTATAGCTTGTGCATTCTTAATTAATTATATTATCCGAACTTTTTCAAATATTTATTAGTAGTAACATGTCTTATTTGTTTATAAAAACTAAGTAATACTATTAGAAAAGCAATGATTTTGTTGTAGAATATAATAGGCTGTAGAATTGATAAAGTAAAACTTCACAATAAAAACAAATTTACAGCTGTTATTTCAAAAATATAACGAAAATACCTAGTTTAGAATACACTGCATTTCATGAAGCAAACAAAAAATGTATTTATAAATTAATAAAAATTACTTAATAATTACTAAAATATAAAATTAGTTTATATATTTACTATAGAAAAATCTTTAACCGATTTAATTCGGTACCCTCTTTAGCTCAGTTGGAAGAGCGTGGGACTGTAAACTTAAAATAGTCATCCCGAGGCCCCTGGTTCGATCCCAGGAGGAGGGATTCTTTTTTCATTTAGATTTTTATAACTTGAAAAAAATTTAAACATTATTATCTTTGTTACAAATTGTTGTCATGGTTTTTATTGATAAAAATCAGTGAAATTCTTGCTTTATTTATTTTTGGAAATATTTCTAAATTTTAAAACAGATATACTTTAGATACAATATTATAAACATAAGGTTATCAAAATTTTAACTGAAAAATAGCTTTTATTTAATATTTTTCAACAGGATTTATCTAATTTCATTATTTAACTTTTAAATATTTAAAGTTAGCCCTACTGGGTTAAAATAATTAGTAATACTTATAACACTATAATTTTCAAATACATTTTTTTAGCATAGTTTTTCTAATAAAAGTTGTAAGTATATAAGCTATAAGTTCAAAAAACTGTTAAACTAGCTAGAAAAATTAAGTAAAACATATTATATATAAAAGCTAATAAAAAGAAAAACTGAGTTAGAAAAGCCTAAATACTTTTATTGAATTTAAAATTTTTTATTAGCAAAAAAAAAATTATTAGTACTTAAATTAGCAAAATAAGTTTTTTAAAAATATAAAATTTATTTAAATATAAGATAAATGCTATAATTATTTAGGTTTTTTTTATATTTAGTTTATGAAATCTTTTTATAATACTGAAAATATACTAGCAGATATAAAAAATAGTAAAAGCAAAATAGTAAAAGTAATAGTAAGATTTTTTAAAAAAGTGCTTTTTTTAGGCTTTTTACCTATTTTGACATAATTTTTAAGCTTATTTTTTTTAGTAAAAACCTTATTAAAATTTAAAATATTATTTAAAAATAATATATAAATAGTAAAAGCTAGAAAAAATAAAACATATAAAAATAATTTAAAGTATTTTTAGATTTAGTATATAATTAGTTATTTTTAATATATTTTTTAATTTTATAAAAATATAAGTATAATATTATAAGCTTTATTATTTAACTTATCTAACTAAGCTTTACTAATATCCATTTTTTAAATTTATATATATTTTTTATTTTTAAAAAATAATAAATACTAATTTTATTTTACTAAATACTACTTAGTATAAAACTAATTTATAATTATTTTTACTTAGCAATTAATAAAAAGTATATAAAGAGGATAGAAAAGCAAAATTAAAGCTTTGCTTAATATTTTAACTATAAACTTTACTTAATAAATAATTTTCTATTAATTTAATTTATATTAGCTTTATTAACTTTATATTAAAGTTCTTTATTAAAATATCAGGACTTTTACTTAAAATTATAAATTATTTATTTTATTTGCTATTTTTATTTTATATAAACTATTTTATTTATCTAATATTTAAATAGTTAGGCTTAGATTTAGTTAACTATATAGGTATTTATTATATTTAAACTAAGTTTTTCTACTAATAAAATTAACTACTATTGCTACCTTTAACTTAGCATTATAATAAGCTTTATTTATAAATAAATTTTATTATAAAATTTAAGTTTAAATTAATATATTAACTGCTAAGTTAAAAAACTCTGCTATTTAGCTAAATAAAATTATAATTTAATATAAATATATTTATATAATAGATATATTAAAAGCTATAAGCTATAATATTACTATTATAAAAATTAATTTTATTAATATAAAAAAAAGCTAATATTCAAAAATAATTATATTAAAAATTTTAAAAATTAAGTTTAAAAATTAAAAGTAAATAGTTTAGCTAATTTAAAATTAATTATAGTCTAAGTAATAATAAAAACTAATATACTTTTAAATTTTAATATTAATATTAATATTTAAAATAATTTATTAAATAGTAAGTTAAAATATATATAATTAAATAAAAACAAAAACTTATATAGTTAATAAAAGCTAAAAAATAAATTAGTTAATATTAATTATTATTTATTTTTAATAGATATATTATACTTAATTTAATAAAATACTTTTTAATTTTTTTTACTTTTATTTAATAAATTTAATTTTTATAATATTTATAGTTACTAAGTTTTAAAAAATTTAAAAGTATATATTTTTGTATCTAATTTATAATATATTAAGTTAATAATATAATATTTTATATATAATATAAAATTAAAAGATTTTTTTTCAAAATTTTTATTTTTTATAATGTTTATAATATTTTAAATAAATATACTTTTTATATTTTACTTTTTAATACATTAAGTTATTAAAGTATTTTTAATAACTGATATTTAAAAATAATAATAAAATTAACAAATTAATTTAAGATTAATTTTAAATTACAAAACTTTATTTATGAAATTTTAAAAAATAATTATAAATTTAAAATAAAAATAAAGTAAAAGCAATAAAATATAATATAGTAGTTAAAAAATAAATTAAAAAAGTATTATTTAATATATATAGCTATTTTTAATGCTTAAAAACTAATATACTTAATATAAATATTTAACTTTTATTAATAAGAAATAAAAATATTTAAAACAATAAGAGTTAAAAATTTTATTAATAGAAATATTAGATAAATAATTTTTTAATAAAAACTAAGTTATAAAATTATTTAATTTAATTATTTTTATATAAAAAGCCAATATATTTTTCTTTAGTATAATATAATATAACTTTATATACATGTAATTTATACTACTTCTATGCATTATTTAGTAATTATTATCTTTACTATTACAGTTATATCCAGGCAAGTCATCCTCTATGCTTTTTTAGTAAACTACCTTTAGTAAACCTAATATTTAATACATAAAAAAACTGCTAAATGAGTATATTACTAGAAAAATACAATATGAAAATTTTTAATATATAAATTAAAGTACAATAATTATCAATATTTTAAAGATACTAAATTAATGGTTAGCCTATAGAAATAAAATTTATTAGTGCTAATATATTACCAGTAATCTAAAGTTAAATTAGTATATTTAAAGAAATGCAGTTATTGATAGGCCAACCTTTACTGACAAACTTTACGCTACAGTTTAAAGAAATGTATTATAAAATTGTTGCCGTAAGTAGTAAAAAAAATATTTAAGCTAAGGAGCCAGAAAAATCTAGTGGCAGGGTAAGGCTCTACTAGTCAGAAACCTGCTTTTCTTGGCAAACTCAATATTAAAATGCTTAGAATTTAGGAATAAATTAGAGCTAGGCATCAATACAAGTCGATAATTTTGTAAACAACGCCATTTTCCCGCCCCATATTTTCATCATTAGTCACAATAAAAATGATTAAGCTTCCAATATATACTTTTAATTGGGTATATCAAAGCTACTTAACGTCAAAGTATTTGATAGCGGTATACGGCAAATACTCAATTGTAACGGTATTTATTTTCTTAGTACAAAGTTTAATACTAAGTATGTTTAACTTAAATCGCGTTTTTTCTACTTTTAGACTGAACCTGCTAAATTTAATTTCTAGTTTCTAGTTTTTGTCAAAATTTATTTCAATTCGACTTCTCCCTCCATAAATAAAAGTCCACAGCTCTTTTATAAAGCAAACTAAATTTAAATCACTTGCACACATCTACTAACGCTAACTCACGTTCAAAAATATACATCGCAACTTTAACTCTAAATACGGTTTTAATTTTATAAAATAAAAAGTTAAGTTTAAAGATCAATTAAGAATACGGTTAATAAAATTTATAAAAAAGCTTAGAGTATGGCACAACCTTCAAAGACTGCGATAAAACTGTTCAACTTTTACACCTTAAATTTATTATTCAATGTACTTAATCTAATCATATATTGTTTACTATTGTTGGGTACAATATTAACGATCTTACAACAGAAACCTAACGTAATAGTCATTAATGTATTCGCGGGGTAAGTTTTATTTTATTAAGTTTAATTTCAATAACTAAATCTTAAAAATACTAAATCTAACCTATTAATTTTTATTATATTTGTAGTGCAAGTATACTTATACTGATAATTTCCGAATTCTTTTTAAGTAAAGTGTTGATAGTTTACTTTAAATTCATAATTACTTTACGAGGTAGAGGATTGTTATATGTAGTTTTAGGGTTTATAGTCTATCAAATAGATTTAACTTATAATGTAATAGTGACTTATTCTGCTGTAAGTTTAGGGTTAGGTTTCTTTATAATTTCATTTTTACCTCAACTTCACCCTCTGAACGATATTAGAGTAAATTACTTAGCTTACCGTACTTTCTGTGATGAGGTTAATGACAATCTATTTTATGGCACAAGTACCGACCCTAATAACAATAATAATAGGGCTAATATGAATGCGGATATGAACGCCAATCTTAATTTAACTTTAAGGCATAACCCTAACGCTAATAATACACCTAAAGTATCAACCGAGCCACAAACCTCTACTCATAATTACAGAATTAACGAAGAAGAAGAGCTAGGTGAACCTATACTGGAAGCATTAAATAGAATGGACGGTAAAAATCTAAAAGGTCACGCTACTTTAGCTATGGAAATTAACAACGCTCTACAAGATTTTTCTTATTCCGACTTCTCACCTACCGATTCAGATAATTTAGGTACTTCTACTATGATTAACTCGCTTGATTTAGATCGAAATTCTCCGGTTATGAACGCTATCGATTTAGATAACAATAGAAACGATAGTAGATATAGAAATTGTATACAGCTGGATACGTTTAGAAAAGGTTAATCTTCTGTTGCGATTTGTAACTCAACTTTTCTAACTTTAGCATTTTAATTGTATTAAGCTTTATACCCAACTATTTTTTAAATTTTATACTTTGAGTGATGTAAAAATAGTCTTCTCTACCACTTTCTGTGTTTTTTAACCCATTCTTTCTTTGAGCCTCCTTTTAATAAAGCCTTTTAAATTTATATTTGTTTACAATTTAAACAATTGCTTAATATTATTATTTTTAGACATCACATATATATATATTTCAAGCATTGTATATACTGTTACTTTAAGCTTTTTTTACTATTTCATAACGTTATCTTATTTAATAGTAAAGCTTATACAAAGTTGGAATTTAAACCAATATCAATGTTAAGAATAACTTTAATATACATGCTATAATTATCTATATAAAAGAAATGTAAATATTGAACTTGTAGCTATATAAATATATAGCTGGTTATTTTTAAAAGCAACAAATCTGACTATGAATAAAATATTTAATTTAAAAGTATATAGCTAAAATAATATAATAATTATTTTTATAATACGCCAATTAAGCAAGCTGAGTGTACCATTTGTTATTCTCATCCCTACCGTTACCGTAAGCAGCGACTTCGGAATGAGTAGCACCGTTGACATTGATAGCTCTTTCATGAGAGAACAAGTACATACCCGTCTTCTCATGTCTGAAACAAACAGGGTCGTTAGGCTGCCAGCTGCCTTGAGGTTTCTGACCGTTGTAATCGAACTTCTCTACGATCCAGTTATCGTTATCATCGGATAAGTTCTGGTTACCGTACCCTGAAACTTCTTGGTACTGGGAAACGGGTGAATTGATGTTGGAGTGAGAGTGGAGATGTCTACCAGTAGCTATATGGCGGATACGTACTACCTGATTGTACTGAATTACGCCATTACCACCCTTGTTGAATCCTGGTAAAAGTTCCCACTTGTCGTTTTCACTTACGTTCCACTGGTTACAAGTGATTTGTTGCTGCTGACTACCGCCTTGGTAACTAATGTTGCTCGAGCTTAAATACCTGCCGGTGTTGTTATGTTTTAAAGCAATACGGCTACCGTAGCTTATTCCATTACCTCCAGGAGCGGGTGGGCATACTTGAGGTTGCTGTTGGTAATGACCGGCAGGTGGGTTAGCTCCAGCTGATGGGTTGTAGCCTTGGTTCTGGTTTTGATTATAACCTTGATTTTGGTTGTAACCTTGATTCTGGTTTTGATTATAGCCTTGGTTTTGGTTGTAACCTTGGTTCTGGTTTTGATTGTACCCTTGGTTTTGATTATAACCTTGATTCTGGTTGTATCCTTGGTTTTGGGTGTAATTCTGATTCTGCTGGTTAGGGTTCTGATAGTTACCAGTAAACTGGGTAGATTCGGTCTTTACACCGTGTACTGCGTTGTAGATTCCAGAGAAAAGTCCACGGTCCTGGTTATCATCCTGTCCTTGGTTTTGGGTGTTGTTGTAATTACTCATATTTAAATATCACTTTCTTGTTCAAAGTTTTAAAACGGCACTAACCACTCCGCTACTTGTTTATATAGTGGGTCCGTAATACTAATTTCTTATGACGTTGCCAAAAATACAAACCGTCCATCAAATTATGCCGCTCCTTAAACCAAACCAAACTGTGGCGAAGCTTCTATTAGATTATTGGTCAATTTAATATCTAAAATTCTTGAACCTGGTTTTAAGATGATCTCATCATAGTGGACAATTTTAACGATTTTATCTAGATCTTTCTAAAAGTCTTTACAAGTAAAATTGTTCCATATATGTTACCGCTAAAGAAGCCTTGAAGAATGTCAACTCAAAGGTTAGCCATTTACTAAATGCAGATAATTACCATTTTTACATTAAAGTTCCCTTTGAATGTGAACATATCGGTATCTACAAACTAAAACATCTGAAATGGAAAAATAAGTATAAGAACGATATACTTGTTATTTATTGCAATTAAGTTGAAGATGAAGTGGTTACTGAAGAATTGCTAAACATACATAGGGTTAATGAAGTTGAGATAACCAACAAACCTTTGAACTTTTTAAAATAGTAAAAGAAATAGGTTATTTTTAGTTTTTAAATTGTATCCATTTCCAAATTGCATAAAATCCATAATTTGGAATGTACATTTATTTATTTATTATTCGTATTAAACACAATTGCTTTCAAATAAATTATCCATTCAGGGCAGTGTGTATTATATTGGTTTATAAGATGAACTTATTTACAATGTTTAAAATAATTTTTGATCAGATTGTACTATAGTAGATAAATATTATTTATTTCATTGCAAGCGTTCAGTTGAATAATTAGGTATATATTCTATCCAGTGTTTATAAAAAGGTATTTTTTACAAATACGCACCTCTTAGTCTATTTTTTTTCTAAATCTTGAAAGCCAAAGGTCTTTCTAGTACATGGTATACTCAAGTGCTGAACTTGAGAAATTTTTGTTAAATATAAGAGAGAGATGCTCACTTCATACATCGGTGAACAAAATGAAATGCTACGGACTAATTTCTTATTAAGAAACTAAACCAAATTGAGACGGAAGTGAATGAATTGAAAAAAAGCAACAGGACGCCCACCTTGGGGATCGAATCTGTGTCTTCTAGCCGAATGGTTACACAATCTTAACCTATTAATAAAAAGCCATACTTTACCTTTTATACCTACATTAAACCCATTTTTTAATCTATTACATTACAGAGTTATCTTTATCTACAATACTATTGTAACTCTACTTACTATTTATTATTATCTTACTATTCTACAAAATTTATTTTAATCTTCCTATTCTGACATTTAATAAGTAACTTAATGCTTTAATATTGCAATTTTAAATAATAAATATTAGTAGATTAATATTATTAAATTTAGATACTTCCATAGTCATTTAAACAAATTACAATTGTTTTTAGGATATATTTCTAATTTTTAATACTATATATAGATATGCTCTATTTTAAGATAAGTTATACTTAAATTATGTTTTATATAAGTAAATATTAATTTTATAAATATTTTAGCTACCTTTTTTACTGCTATATTTTATATATTTTTGTAATTAACAATAAATTTAATATAACTTAATTTTTACTACATTATAATATTTAATTATAAACTTACTAAAAGTACATATACATTTTAGCCACTTTGTAATTAAGTTATAAATTTCATAATAATTTTAAATAATAAAATCTTAATTATATTTATTTTCTACATCTAGATAAAATGTGCTAATTTTCAGTTTTATAAAAATTTATATTTCTACTATAAGTTTTAAACTAAGGTAAAAATATAATTTTCAGCTATTTAAATTATTTATTTATATAACTACTATAATAATTAATATCTTTATTTGTCAACTTTTTGATTAAATGATAAAAATATCTATAAATATAGATAAATAAAATATAAATATACTAATAATTACTATAATAAAATTTATGCTTTAATTTTATTTTATTTTTACTTATAAATATTTATTTTATTTTTTAACTATTTATATTTATAATAAGATTAGGTAGTAGAATTTAAAGCTAAGAAATATTAAAATTAAAATAATTTAAAAAAAGTAAAAGTAAAGATATAAAATTAGATAAACTTAGAAAAGGTAATTTTAGCTTTATAATAATTATAGTAAATTAAGACAACTATTTTTATTAAATATATAAATACTATAAAATTATTTTATTTTACTTAAAAATATAAAATAATTAAAAAAGTTATAAAATAATTAAACCAAAACTATTATTAAATTTATTTATTTAGGTAAAGTAAATTAACTATTAATAGTTTAGCTATTAAAAAATATATATACTTATTTATATTAAAAATAAATAAATAAAATCTTTAATTAATTAAGTATAGCTAAGCTAAATAAAATCAATAAAAGCTAATAAAATATAAATAAAATTATAAATATTATTATATTTATTACTTAAGTTTATTAATAAGCTTAATATAGTATATTATTAAGCTTTATATTTATATTTATAAAATATTATTACTTATAATATAATTTTAAATATATAGTTACTAAAGTATAATTATTTAAATAAGTATAAAATTCTTAAACTTAAATTTTTTAGTTAGCTTTAAAAATATAATAAATTAAAATAAGTAAAATATTACTATTTTTAGCTATAATACTTATTATATTTTAAAGTTATAAATTTAATATTAATTATATTTATATTTTTTTATTTTAATAACTATTAAGTTAATTATATTAATTAAATTAAAATATAGCTTAAGTTATATTTTTATTATAAATTTATATTAATTAATATAATAATAATTTAAATGTATAATAATAATTATATTTTAATAATATAAAAAGTTATGAAACCTATTATTAAATTAAATAAAGTATAATTTTATTTATAAATTTAAGTATATTACTAATATTATAATAACTATAATATAAAAAAATAATAATAATAAATTTTTCTAAAAATTTAGTTTTATTATATATATATACTTTTAGTTAGTATAAATCTAAAAACTATAAATAATATTAGTTTAATAATAGTTAATTTATTATAATAATTATTTAAAAAGCTATAATTTAGAATTTTTATATATAAACTTAATTTAAATTTTTTAAATTTTTTTTAAAAAAGTATTAAAACTATAGTAATAAATAAACTAAAAATTATTATATAGTATAAAAAATATATAAAATTTAGAATAAGAAAAATATTTTTTACTTTTTATTTAAATTATTTAATTAATTAAATTTTTTTATTTTAATTTATTTTTATAGTTAATTTTAATTACTAATTAATATATATTTTTTAAAATTAAATTTAAAGTTAAGTATAGTATTTTTTAAAAATATAATATTTATTTACTTATAACTTAATAGTAAACTAATATAATAAAACTTTTAATATTTATTTTAAAAATTAAAATGCAAAAAAAAATTAGTATAAATTAACTTAGCTTATTAATTAATATAAAATAATTTTAATAATAAATATAATTAAAAATAAGTATAATTTAAATAAATAAAAATTTAAAGCTAATATAAAATATAGTAAGTACTAAAAAATTCTTAAAAGAAGAAATAAAATTATAACTCAAATGCTAAATTAAGTAAATTTTACTATATAGATAAAATAATAATAATAATACTAAAAAAATAAACAATTAAAATTTTTAAAATTATAATAATTATGAAATATATATATTTATATACTTATATCTAGCTAGCTATTATTAAATATGTAATAATTAGTAACTAAACTTATTAATTTATTAAATAATGCATTTGAAGTAGAATTATTGAATTAAATCTATAATATATATACTATTATATATAAAATATACTACTTAACTATTAATTAGATAATTATATACTAAGTTATAATATTTATATGCTTATTACTATATTACTAATTTAACTTCATTATATTATAACAATATTTAAATTTATTTCTACTATTATTATTTGATAATATTGTATATTTTATAATATAGTAGAGTTTTTTAAGACTACTTGTCAAAAAAAAATGCTATTATATAAGTATATCTATAAAATATAATAATTAAATAGTAAATTTACAGCTTAATATAAAGTTAATATTAATATTTAATATTATTTATATAAATACAATACATATGCATTAACATTATATATTAATTAAGACTTTATAAATATAAAAAATATATATGTATTTTAATGTAATATAATTGTAAAAGTAATATAGAATTCTATAAATTAACTGTATTAAAAGAACAACAGCTTATAAATTTGTATTATAAGTGTTATGCTATTATTTATTTATGTTTAACAATAATTTTTTTGGATATATATTGTTATATAAATGTAAAAGAGCTAATAAATTTAGCAAAAATCTATAAAGCAATAAAGAGTTAGCATTATTTAGAATCTAAAACGTGTAAAAAGCTTTGATTATAATCAATAGTAGAAATAAAAATAAAAACACAACTATAGTAAAAACAAATCGAACAAAAAGAATCCCTCCTCCTGGGATCGAACCAGGGGCCTCGGGATGACTATTTAATAGATTACAGTCCCACGCTCTTCCAACTGAGCTAAAGAGGGTTTCCGATATTAATCGAGATGTCATTTCTTCTGTAGTACATATATATAATATTTAAATTTTATTATATTTATTCTTGGTAGTAACGATTTGAAAATTATCATGTTTTTGCTTTTAAATAAAAACTATTTTAATATATAACTAGATTTTAATATATAACTAGATTTTATTATATATTATGCCCTATTTGATGCATTATTTTTATAATATAG
>JAWQFY010000894.1:0-18125 GCA_037055185.1 Capillidium rhysosporum
TTTTAAATATTAATAATTTTTAAAAAAGTATATTAAATATTATTATTTTTTTAATATATAAAAAACAAATATATATACTTAGTTAATTTTATTAGCTTAATTTATAAATTTAAAGTTAGCTATTTTTAAAAGTAGTTAATTACTTATTTATTAAAAAAATAATAAAAAAAAAAATAATAAAAGTCTTTTTAAATCATAAATAATTAAAGTATTATTTTTAATATTTATTTAAAGTAAGATTTTAATAAAAAAAAATTTATTTATAAGCTTATTATTAAAATTTTTCTAAACTATATTTTTTAAATAAAATTTTAAAATTTTAAGTTAGCTTAATAAAAGAAATATAATAGTAATAAGTAATAAAAAAGCTAATAATATTTAAAAAAATAAATATATTTTTAATATATTTAAAGTTAAAAACAATTATATATCTTGCTAACATTTTTTATAATATTTATAATATTTGTATAGCTTTTTTAAATATTTTTAGTAATAAAACCATTAACCTTACTATTAAGCTCTTTGCTATTATTTAAATAAAAGAAAAATAAAAGATTATTATATATAAAAAAGTTAAAAATAAAAAAAAATAAAAAATAAGAAAATCTCTTTATAATAGCTAATTAATTAATTTTTAAAAGCTTTTATAGCTTTTTAAATATTTTAGTCATAAGTTATAAATAGCTATTAAATTTAAATTTACTTTTTAATTTAGTATGTTTATCAAAATCTATATTTAGCTTTATTAAACTAAGTTTTATATATATATTTTTTAAATTAATTAGAAACTACTAGTTTTTGGATTTACAACTTAAATACTGGTATTTTATATATAAAATATTATACTAATTAGCTCTATTTAGAAAAGATTTAAATATACTAGTTATAGAATTTCTATTTTAATAACCAGCATTTATAACTAAAATAGTATAAAGCTTTTTCTAAATAACTTATTTATAACCAAAAATTATTTAAATATTAGAAGCTTTACTTAATTTTAAAAACTATTTTATATAAACTTAACTTTACTTTTTAAAATAAAGCTAAAATATATATTTATTTAGAAAAAATCAGAGAATTAGTACATTTTTGATAATATAATAACATATTTATTAGTAAAAATATATTATTTAAAATAATTGTATTAAATAACTTGAATTTAGAAATGCAGTAATTGTTACAATATTTTATTTTTGTTTTGAAGAATTGATACTAATGCAATGATCACTACTTAGTATTAAGCTATAATTGCTCAAGTTTTACTTGTACTATAGAGGCGAAGTAATCAAAATATGTACTACCTCACTTAAACTCTAATATTACTGGAGTTTTTATTGTTTTCGTGCAATCCTTTTATAAATAGATATTATCACTAAACAAATAGTTTATAATTTATTAGTTTTAACCAGTCTTTAAGTAATTTACATCTGTTCAAATTATAGAAACTACTAGAAGGATCTCAATCAATCATTTAAAAATAGGCTAAAAAAACAATTTCGAAATTTAATGTTCGGGTTAAATAATCCGATAATTTTTATGAAATTACTTTGATTTTTATCCCGGTTACTAATGAACCGACTCTTGTAGAATCTACTGCCCATGGGTGATAGAGACCACGCTTGAAAAGTAATTACGGCTTTAATTTGTAGATAAAAGCTTGATACAGAAAAGAAATTTTACAAATTATTGACGACATTACTTCTAATCTCATATTTATAGCCGAGTTTTAGATTTTCGCAATATCTATGGTCCCATTTGCCTGATATTGTTGTTGTGGCATAATATAATTACGTCCTATGTTCTTTATTTCCAAATAACTTTAAAAACTAGCAAATAATCATAAGTTTCAGAGGATCATTAAAATTTTTATCGGAATAGAAATTACGTATTCTAAAAATGCTTAAATTATTCGATCTAAATTTTGGCCAATTAAATTCCAGGTTACTTGAGTCGTGAAATGTAGCCTATAGGGTGTGTCGGTATAGAAACTGTGTAATATCGACGTACAAAAGCTGAATAAGCGAACAGGATTTTATCTGTTGATTATTTTACCTGAATTTTTATAAATATACATATCCGAAATGGCTCCTGTTGCTTTCCCCGATCTCTCCAAGACCGTCAAAGACCTTTTGACTAAAGACTACCCAGTTGGTCAAGCTAAGCTCGAAGTTAAAACCAATACTTCTAACGGTGTCGTAAGTTTAATAAATTTTATCTGTTATTAAACCAATGTTTTAGAACCTTACTGTAAACGGTCATCAGGATGTTAAGACTGGTCACGTTTTCGGCGAAGCTAAGATTAAGTATAATGATTTCGCCAACGGACTAACAATCACTGACGCCATCACTACTAACAATCACCTTACCCTTCAGGTTGAGCTTGAAAACAAAGCTGCCAAGGGTGTTAAATTAGATCTTTTAGCCGGATACCTTCCCACTACCAAGTAGCTTTATATATATATAGTTTTCTAAATATTATTTAGCAAAAAAGACCTTAAGGCCAACGTATACTACAAGCACAACTTGGCCCACGTCCGTACCTCCGCTGACATCTTCAAAGGACCTCTTTTGAATGTTGACTTTGTTGCTGGGTAACTTTTATTTCCTAAATATTTATCTAAACTTTGTAATAGTCAAGATGGTATTTACCTTGGTGGTGAAACCGGTTACGACCTCGATAAGGGCTCTGTAACTAAGTACAACGCCTCCCTCGCCTACTTCCACCGTGATTTCACTGCTGCTCTCCATGCGTAATTTTTTTCTTGTGAATTTTACTAAAAGATTTAGTACTGACGCTTTCGGTACCTACGCTGCTACTTACTACCAGCGTGTCAACCCTGATGTCGAAGCTGGTGTTAAAGCTACTTGGGATAGCAAAGCCACCGTCAATGCTGTTAATTTGGAACTCGGAACCAAATACTTATTAGACCGCGATACCTTCGTCAAGGCTAAGGTTAACAACTTGGGTAAATTAGGTCTCGCTTACACTCAGCTGATCAAACCTGGTGTTAAGGTTAGTGTCGGTGGTTCTTTCGATACCACCAAGCTCAACGAACCTTCTCACAAGGTCGGCTTCAGCTTGATCTTCGAAAACTAGATAAAAATGTTTCAGTAAACTTTCCTACTTATCTATCATAAATTCACTTAAAATCTGGATCTCAAAATCTATACTTTATAGTTAAATCAACTATATCTTAATTGTTTTTAATAGCTTGTTTTTATGGCTTGAATACAAATGTTTATTTGTAGCTTTATTATTATATATTTAAAAATTAAGTGGCTTTTTTTATTTATTTTGAAGAATTAACACTATCTTTATTTCGTATTACTCTTAAATTTGTGTATAACATTTATTTATATCTATTTATAAATACTCTGGTAAACTTTATGTAAGTTATATATAATATATAACTTCTATTCTACATTATTTTTAAAAGTTATTCTTAACTATACAGTTAAATATAAATCAAGGTAAATTTTAAATGGTTTATATATAAATAAAATAAATAAATTCTATAGTTAAAAAATTTTAAGGCTATAATAAAATAATTCCTTTATTGAAGACTTTTTTAACAAAATAGGTATTATACTATACAAATATTTAAACAAATATGTAATATAGATTAAATTAGATATTAATGCTTAAAAATGTTTATATTATATATACATAATAATAATATAAAGCTAAATTTATTTATATTACATAACTTTATGTTAGCTTAAATTAGTAGTATATTTTTTTATTTAATTTGTTATTATAAATAGTTACATTTAATTTAAGTTTAAATCTGATCTATTTGATTAGATTTATAAAACTAAATGTAAAAAAACAATGTTTTAACAAAAAGCATTTTTTTATTAATAAATTTTAAGTAGTTATTATAATAAATTTAGCCTTTACTTATATTATAAATAATAAATAATATGCTATATAATGCTATTAAGTAAATTTTATTACTACTATAAAGTATAATTTTTATTTTATTTTTTAACTTTTTTATTTTAAAAAATATATTATTTATTAAAGCTAAATTAAAAATTTTATTTACTATTAGTTAATTAATATAATATATTAATACTTATGCTAAAGTATAAATTTTATTATTACTTTACCTAAATAAAACATTAGCTATTTTTAAAATAGCTAATTTCTATATAAAAAGCTGAATAAAATTTTAAAAACTTAATATAATTAGGTTTAACAAAATAATATATTATTTATTTAGTTTTTTAAACTATAAAATTTAAAACTTTTAGCATATTTTATTAAAATTTAAAAAAAAAATTTTTTTTTAAAGTAAACAGTATTTTTAAAATTATTTACTATTAAGTAATATTTTTTTTTAATTTTAAATATACTAAAAATTTTAAATAATATGTATATATTTATATATATATGCTAAATATTATAATATAATTTTTTATAATAACTTTATAGATATAATATATATATTAAAGTATATTTTTAATATTTAAATTTATGCTTTATAGCTATAAGCTATAAACTTTAAGTTTTAACTATTTTATTATAATTATAAAACTAAAAGTTATATACTTTTTATAACTATTTATAAGATTTTTAAATTAGTTTTATTAATACTCTACTATTTTACTATATATATAAATATACTAAAAATAATTTTATAAATTAACAATATTTTTTTTTACTATATATAAAAAATATAGTATAATTTTAGTAAAATTTTTTTAATAAGCTATATACTTTATATATATATAGCTTAGATAAATTTAAATAAATTAAAGTTTAGACTGTATAACTTTATTAAGTAAAGCTATATATAATTTTTTACTATGTAAAAAACTAAAGTTATATTTTAAACTATTTTAAAAGCTTAATACTAATATATTATATATAATATATATAAGGCTTTATTATAATTATTAGATAAAAAAAATTATAAAAAAATAGTATTAAAGCTTTACTTTATAATTTTAAAATAGCTTAGTAATTTTTTAAAAAAGCTTAAAATAAAACTATTTAACTATATATATATTTATATATACTTTTCTATAAAAATTATTATTAAAATATTATAAATATATATATTAAAATAGGTTTTTATATACTTAAAATTTTATTTTAAATATATTAAATACTTTTATACTTACTAAATATTGCTTTAAAAGTAATTTTAAATTTATTAAATTAATATAAGTTTTAATAAACTATATAATTAATATTTTTAGATAAAAGTTAACTATATTTAAATTTTAATTAATTAATATATATAATTTTTATCTTTACAATTATATTATTAAAACTTTATATTTATTATATTTATTATATTTATACTTATATATTTTAAAGCTATAAAAGTATTAAATATTATTATTTAAATAGTTAGTATACTTATTTAGTATAAAAATAATACTTTTATATTATATTTTCTATTTTTTTAAACTATTATAATAATATATTATAGTTTTAAAATATAGTTTTAATCTTTTTCTAGACCTAAAAAGTATTTAATTTTATAGGTATTAAAATTTTTTTTTAGCTACTATATAGTAAAAAAATTAAAAAATATTTTTCTAATCCTATTAAATTATATTTAGCAATATATAGTACTATATATTATGAAGTTATATTTTTTATAATATATAGTATTATATATAAAAATTAATATTTAAAAGTAAAAAATATTAGACTTATTTTATTAAATAAAGTAAGTTAGGCTAATAATTTAGCTTTTTTAATATTTAGAGTAATATTTTACTATATAAAGTTTTATTAAAATATAGCTTTCATATATTATAATTTTTTAATTTATTTAAACTAACTATAAATTTATATACTTTATATAAGTTAAAAATATTTGTATATATATATTTTTTTTATATTTTATATTTATTTTTAAAGTATAGCTTTTAAAACTAAAAACTAAATACTTATTTAAAATAATTTTTTTTTAGTTATTAGCTTATTTTTATATTATTCTACCTAAAATATAAGTTAAATATAAACTGTTTTCTTTTATTTTAATAATAGTTATATAATAAAAAATTAGCTTTTATTTAGTATATAAATTTATTTATATTATATTTATATTTTATTATAATTTTAAAATATATTTTTAATATTATTATAGTAATATACTTTATAAAATTATAAATTTTAGCTAAAAAATAAATAAACAAATTTATTATTAGCTTATTTTTTTAAAATTAAAATTAGCTACTTTTAAAAGTAGATTATTACTTATTTAATATTATTTTTATATAAATAATATATATTAACTTTAAAGCTAATATCTTTTTAAAAATTTCTATTAACTAAAATAAAAAAAGCTAATTTTAATTTTAATATAGTAAAGATTTTAAATATTTATAATATTATTACTATATATATCTTAAATAAGAAAAAATAATAAAATAAATAAATTAATTATTAAAAATTTATAAATTATTTTATATTTACTTTTTATTATTTTTTTTGAAATATAATAAAAATATAAGTAATTATATTTTTAGCAAATATAAAATTTAATAATAAATATAATAATAATATATATTTAGTTTAAAAGAGATACAAAAAGATAAAAGTATTTTAATTAAAAAATATTTTTTAATTTTTATAATATAATTATTTTTATAAAAGGTAGTTTAATTTTAAAAATAAAGAAAAATAGTTAAAAAAATAATAAGTATTTATAAAAAATAAAAAATAAAAATAAAATACTAATATTTAGCTTAATTATAATAAACTAATAAAAAAAGTTAGATAAATTTAAAAATATTTATAATAGTAATAATTTAGATAATAAAGCTTAAATATCTAATATAATAAATAATATATATTATAATTTTTTTAAATATATATAAATAATTTTTAATATATTTTTAAAAAATGTTTTTAATATTATACTTATTTAAAAACTATTTATCTATATAGTACTACTATATAAATTTAAATAATATTATTTAAATTATTAGTATATTATTTTATAATTTACTTTTAATTTAAAAATATTACTTTTAAATTATATTAACAGTTTTTAAAAGTAATTTTAGTAATGCATTATAATATAAAAGCTTTAATTTTATATTTTACTTAGTTTAAATACTATTTAATTTTAAAAATATTTTAATAAAGCTGATAAAAATTATAAGTAAAACTTTATACTTATTTTTATAATACTTAAAACATTATAATATATAATTGAATAAAAATAAATAACTTTTAATTAATAAATTTTAGTAAAAAAATAGTTTTATATATTTTAAAAAAATTTAATATATTATATAAAATAAGCTAAGCTAATTTATTAGCTATTTTAAAATAAAAAATAGTAAATTAAGCTATTATTATATTTATAAGCTTAATTTTATTAATAAGATAATTATAAAATAATAAGCTTTAACTTTTTTTCTAATAATATGATATTTGTAATTATAATATATAATTAAACTTAATATTATTAAAACATAATTATTTAATTAAATATAAATATTTTTAATATAAAATTATATTATAGTTTAAAGTTTTAAATAAATTTTTAAACTTAAATTTAAACTTTTTTTATTTAATATTTTAAAAATTAGCAAACTGAAATATATAAAATACTTTTATTTTAAAGTATAACAAAAATTATATTTTAACATTATAGTTATTAACTTTATTATATTTACTTAATTAAAATTATAAATATAAATTAATTTATAATTTTTATTTTTAAATTATTAAAATACTAACTATTAAGCTTAATAAAAATATATTTTAAATTATATTTTATAACTATATTTCTATTTTTATTATAAATTTACTTATTAAAATAAAAATATTTTTTTATAATATAACTATAGCTATAGCTATTTTTATATTTATACTTATTTAAATTAGTCATAATATTTTAATTAAAAACTAAGCTAAGCTATATCCTAATTTTAAATTTATATTTATTATAATAAATTTACTTAACTTATAAAAATAAATTTTAAAATTATAATTATTCTATTACTTTAACTATATATTTAGCTTTTAAACTAATATATTAAATAAAAAAAAATATATAAAATTTTAAAATTTAAAAAATTATTATAAAAAAACTTAATAACTATTATATATACTCTAAATTACTTTATAAAAAACTATTTTTAGCTTTAAGCTTTTTATTAAATAGTAATTTTTAAAAAAGTTAAAAAAGCTATTAATTTAATAAATCTTTCTTATATATTTTAATATATTTAACTTTAAATTACTTATAAATAAATAATTAGCTAATTTTAAATATAACTATTTTAATTTTAAAAATTAAATAAAAATATTATTTTACTTTATATATATTAAAAATATATATAACATTTAGTATATTTTACTAAAAATTATTAAAACTTTAAAATTTTTAAAAGATAAATTTTACTTTTAAAGATATTATATATTTTTAAAATTTTATCTATTAAAAAAATTTTACTATATTACTTTTAATATATTAATAATTATATTTTAAAATATTAAAATATTATACTTAATATTTATTATAAATAAATATAATTAATATATATATATATTTTAGCTATTATTTATAATTTTTCAAAATATATTACTATAATAAAATTAAAAAATAGAATAAAATTTTAAAATGATATTAGTATACTTTTATATTAAAAAAAATAGTATTTTTATTATAAATTATTAAAAAAATAAGAGATTATAGCTTATATTATATTTATAATATTCTGTTATTTAGCAATTTTATTATTATTTTAATTATTATTTTTTCAAGCCTATTTAATTATTTATTTTTTCTTTTTTTTATTTTAAATTTATATAACAAAATTCCTGATCTTATTTTTGACAACTTTATATAAAATATTTTAAGTATATAATAAAACTTTAAATAAAATTATATTTTTTTATTTTATTCTTTTTATTTAAAAACTTTATAATTTTAATATCTTAAAATATGTCTAGTATAGCTACTAGTACTAATAAATAGAAAACTTTATCTTATTGATATATAATAAATAATAATAGCTAACAACTCAAATTTTTATAAAATCTGTTTTAAATTATACAAAATTGCTTACAAAGCTACTTCTGCCACAAAATAATAAGATTTTTATTTTTATTTTTTATTTTCATATTATTTTTATTATTCTATTTTATTGAAAATATGAAGACTATTCAAAATTATAGATACTCTTATTTCTTCTTACAAATTCTAAATGTTGGATTAAGTTATCTTTTTATTACCAGTTAGTTTATGGTTTTTATAGTTTTTGCTATCTATAATATAAACTATTTATAAATATATGTTGATTTTACTATTAAATTTTTGCTGATTTTATTTATATATATTATTTACTAGGTATTTATATTTGTTACTACTATGATTAATAATAAAGTTAATTTTACTTTATTACTATCTATTAACTTCTTTGTTTAAATGCTTATATTTGCTACTACTTTTATATTATAGTACTTTGTACTGCATAATATAAAGATTGCTATTAGTATTATACTAAAAACTAAATGTTATAATATTTACTTTATAAAAATAATAAAATAAAAGTAAGTTAATAACTATAAAAATTAAATATATATTAAGAAATTATACTATAAATAGTATAATAATATAGTTAATAATATAGCTAAGGCTAATTAAAACTATACTTAATTAAATAGTTAACTTTTATTATTTAAATATAGCTTAAATAGCAAATAAATAAAATAAGTATATATATTATATCTATAAATCTGTAATTAGTTTAAGTATATTATAAAATTATAGTATTTTAAAGCTAATACTTTAAAATATTACTTTAAATTTTAAAATAGTTAAAATATTAGCTTAACTTATCTAGTAAAGCTAAATAAAATTTTTAATATTTACTTTTAAATATTTAAAGCTATTTTTTTAATATTATATTTTAAGTAGTATATAATATTATAATACTATATATTATAATATTTATAAAGTTATACTTTTATATTTTTACTATAAATTATAAAAAGTTTTTAAATATAAATAAAAATTAACTAATTTGTAAGCCTTAAAAAATATTAAAGCTATACTTTAATACTATAATAAATTATTAAAATAGCATTAAAAAAATAACTAATATAATATTAAAATATATTTTTAAGACTAAATAAGTATATAAAATACTAATATTAAGAATTTTAACTAGTTTTCTATTTAGTAAAAGACTATATTTAGCTTAAACTTTAATTTTATTTAAAATATTTAACTATTACTAAGCTTAGCTTAAAAATATTAAAAAATGTTTACTAAAATTATTTTTTATTTTTTTTATATAGTAGAAAAAAAAATTAAAAATTAAAAAATTAAAAAAACTATTCTTTTTTATATAATAAAAAGACAAAATACTAGTAAAGCTAACTTAATAAATTTTATAAATAGCTATAAAAAGCTATAGTTAAATGTATAAATTTTAATAAAGTAGTTAAAGCTTAGAGCTTATAATAAATAGCTATAAATTTTAAAATTAAATATTAAATAAAAACTTTAATATATAATTTTTTAAAGTTAATATATAAAAATTTTTATAATAAAATACTTTTTAAATTAAAAAATATTTAATATATACATTATTTAAATATTAAAAAATTTGAAAAAACTAAATTTATACTAATATTTTAAATTTTAGTTTATTATTTATTATATTCTAATAAATAACTTATATTATTAATATATTTTTTTCTTTAAAGATTTTTAATATACTATAATATATCTAAATTTTAAAAAGATATATTAGCTATATAATAGCTAGTATATTTTTATAAATACTATTTACTTTTAAAAATTTAATTTTAATATAAATTTTAATAAAATATACTAAAATTTTAAAATTTTTAAAGTTATATAAAACTAAATAATATATTTTAAATTTTTATTAAGCTTTTTATCTAAAAATTAGCTGTTTTTAAAGTAGTTATTTTTTACTTATTACTTTAAATATATTTTTAACATTTAAATTTACTAGTAATAATAAACTAACTATTATTTAATAATATTACTAATAGTATATTAAATATTATATAAGTATTACTAATAGTATATTAAATATTATATAAGTATTACTAATAATTTTTTTTAATTATAATTTTATTATAGCTATAGCTTTAAAGTATAATTTTATTATTTATATAAATTATTAATATATTTATAAAGTAAATATATTAAAAATATTTAAAGTATATTTTTAAAAGTAAAAATCTAGTATCTAATATTTAATAACTTATTATAAATATATAGTAATTATATTATTAGCTATATAATAAAAATATTATATAATAGAGTTTTTAATATAAACTTAATTATAGTAAATTTTATAAATATTGACTTATAATTATACAAATATATTTAACTAAAATATTTTATTTTTTAATAATTTAATATTAATAATACATTTTAATAAATATTAATTATATTATTTAAGTAATATATTTTAAAAAATAAAAAATAAAAAAATAAACTATTAAATTAATATTATAATTAACTAAAATTAAATATAATATTTTATAATTTATAAAGAAATAAATTTTAAATTTTAATATTATACTATTTAAATATTTTAAAATAATTACTAAACTTTTAATTAAAGATAAATTGAAAAAAATTACTATTTATTTAAATTAAAATATATTTTAAAGTAGATATATTTAATATATAAATACACTAAAAGCTATAAATTATAGTATAATTATAGTAATTAATTATACTTTTAATATTAATTAAAATATAAATTTTTACTAATTTAAATAAATTTTAGTTTTTAAAAATAATTATATTTAAAATTTTAAATAAACTTTAAAAATTAAAAATTAAAACTTTTGAAATAAAAAAATAAATTTAATAGTATAGTATATTTATATATTTAATTAATTAGCTTTTTTTTATTTTTTAAAAAATTAAAAATTAAAATATATAATAGTAATAAAATAAAAAGTATTAAAAAATTATTAAAAAATTATATAGTATAGCTATAAAATATAAAGCTAAATAAATAATAATATATAAATAACTATTAAGCTAAATAAATAAATGAATATATATTATTAAATAAAGAAAAATATTATATTTTTAAATAATTTTTAAAAATTTAAAAATGTAACTATAATATTAATACTAATTTTAATTAGTAAATTAAATTTAAATAAATATTTAAAGCTTTTTTTTAATTATTTAAAGCTAATTAAATACTTTAAATAACTAAATTCAATTATAAATAAAAAAGTATTAAATACTAAAAATGTTATATTAGTTTTAAAAAACAATAAAATTAAGTATAAATTTATTTTATATATATATTATTATAAATATTTATATTTAAAATAATTATTAGTTATATTTTAGCTAATAATACTAGATTTTAAATTAGATTTATAAAGTAAAAACTAGTATACTTTTTAAACTTTTAGTTTATTAAAATTATTTAAAAAAAATATATATATTTAAATATTAAATTAGCTAAAATTTAAGTAAATTATGAATAATAAATTAAAGAATATATAGCTAAAAAATTATATAAATAAAAATATTTAAAATATAAATAATTTATAATTAGATTTTATTTATTTTTAAATTAAGTAAATTATATTAAATTAATAAAAAAGCTTTTTATTTTTATTTTAAATATAATTTTAATTATTAATAAAATTTAAAGTTAATAAGTTTTAAAATTAAAAATAAATATATATATATTTTTTAAATAAGTAAAACTTTTTTATATTTAAAATTTTTATAAAATAAATACTTTAAATATATATATCTTTTATATAATTATATTTTAATATATTAAGTTATTAAAATGTATTCAATTATTAATATAAAAAGTTATAAAAGTTTTGCTAAAGCTAATTTAAAACTAATATTAAAATTTTATTTACTTTTTTAAAAAAATAAAAGTTTTAATTATATTTAAAATGCTTAAAACTTAATAATTATAAATATATATTTTGCTAAATATATAAGTTATTTATATAGATAAAATAGCTATAGTATGAAAATATTATTTATAGTCATTAAAAGCTAACTTTTTAGTTTTTTAAAAAGTTAAATATTAAAATTTAAAATATTAATTTATTTTAAATATTTTAAAATTAAAAAAAAATGTTTTAAAATTTTAAAATTATAATATTTCTAAAAAATTAAATTAAAAAGACTATAAAAGAGATAAAAAAATATTTTTAAAGTTTTTATAATAATAATATAAAAATAATATTTAAATAAAAGCTTAATTTTAAATTTTTTAATATTTTAATAAAGGTAAAATAAGGTAAAATTATATAAATATATTAAAAATATATTAAAATTTTGAAATTAATATTTATATTTAAGTATATATTAATTTTTATTTTTTAAAAGTATTTTTACTATAAAGTAGTAAATATTTTTTTATTTTTATTAATAATTTTTAGCAATATACTATATTTTTAATCTATATATAAAGTAAATAATTTCTTTATATTTATTAAATTTTATATTATTTTTTAAACTTTATTTAAAAGTTTAGTTATTTTTTATTAGATTAATATTTAAACTATATACTAGTTTTTTTATAATATAAAAAGCTAGTTTAATATTTTAATATTAGTATATAAATTGGTTTTTAATAATAATTATTATATATAATAAAAATATATTATTAAATAGTATAATTATAAATTAATAGTATTTATTAGTTTTGTTAAAAATATTATATATATAAACTAAATATATATATATATAATTAATAGTATAGTTTTTAAGTTAATTTTATTACTATTAAATTAAATTATCATTAGTTATATAATTAAGCTTATTATTATAGTTAATATAATAAATATAGCTTAAATATAGTTTAAAAACTATAATTATTATAAAAGTTATAATTAAATTTAAATTTATTTATATAGTATTATTATAAAAATTTAAACTATATTGTTTAAATAGTTAATATGTAAGTATTTTTTTAGACTTTAAAACTATAAAAGTATAAAATTTAAATTTTTAAAAAATATTACTAGCATATATAGCAAAGCTATATAGTAGTACTATTTTTAATATAATTTAATAATAGTAATTTTTAATTTAACTAAGTAGTAGCTAAATCTTATTTCTACCTTTTTAAGTTTTATTATCATTTAAATTATATATTTTTTATAGTATAAAAATAATTTTAATTATAGATATATTTTGATGTTATATTAATATACTATTATAGTAATATATTTTATAAGAAGAATATATTTTTTAATTTTTATTATACTTTACAAATTTTAAGTATAATATCTTATAATTTTTAAATTACTATTTATTTATTTTTTATACAATGTTTTTAATTTTTAAAAAACTTTTTTGCTTAATTTTTTTTATGCTTAAAAACATATTACTATAAAAGTTTTTAAAGAAATATATATTTTAAGGTAGTAATATATATTTAAAATAGTATACACTTATTTTAGCATTTTAACTACAAATAATTTTTAGTAATTTTTATCAAATGCTTTGTACTTTTTAAATTTAATTAAGTATGATATAGTATATATATTAATAGTTTTAGCTAATTTTATTTACTAAATATTTTTATATTTAATTATTGAACTGAAATTAGTTACTTTTAAAAGTAACTAATATATATGTATGTATCTAAATAAAAGATTGAGTTATAATTGTATATATCTCAGAATATATTTACAGTTTGGTTAACTAAATCTATTTCCTCAATTCTTATAAAAACTGCTGTATTAGATAAAGAAATAAAATTTAATTATTTAGCTAAAAAGTTGCTTTGGAATTTTAAATAAGCTTTGAAAGTTGGAATCAAACTGGCTAATAATATTAAAAAAAAATTATCTTTCTTTTGCGTAGTATATACTTCCCCTCAAAATACTCTTTACATAGGGATATAACATCATGTACTCTGATAAGGAAAATGAAATTTATTACAGGTTTAAATAAAAATTTTAAATTCTAACTGTTAATAAATTCAATATTTTTAATCCGACAACAATTTTGGATTGGATAAAATTGTCTGTGTAGTCTACAATAACAATTTGTAAAAATTGAACACTAAAATTCAAAACCCAATCTTTTTATCATAATTGAAATGGCATTCAACAGTAATCGATATTAAAATCAACTTTTTTATTTAAGATTAACTAGATAATAATTTTGGAGATAATTTTCAAATTTTTAATCAACCTATTCAAGCCCAAGGTGGTTTTGTAAACAGTGGGACCTCGCTATTTACCAATAATATAAACTCAATAACCGATTCAAATGACAATTCTAATCCCGAAAAGAAGGTAATTTTAAAATAAATGCTTAGTTTAACGTAATAGGGAAAACAAGTAAGGATTCGTCAAGTAACAATAAAACAATTGAAAGAGATGCCAGTACCTGAAAATAAAGAAGAGTCATGCTACCTCGATGGATATATTTTGGATAGAGTAAATTTTATTAATATACATCTTAAATTGAAATTTTATATTTAAGCTTGAAATAGTTGCCGGTTGTGCCAGTATTACTCCCTCTGAAAGCTTTACTACTTTAAATTTAGAAGATGGTACCGGAACCTTGGATGTAAAGTTTTGGCACAATAAGGACAGTGCTGGAGAAGCCATCATCAACAAAATGGAAGGAGTTAGGTAATATTATATCAAATTTTTGAGACTTACTTTTTAGGGAGCAAATTTACGTACGGGCTATATGTTACGTTAAAGTTTTTAATCAGAAGATCCAGGTTAGTACCGTTAAGGTTGAACCTATTAAACACGGGAACGCGGTAACCAACCACTTCTTAGCAGCTATCGAGTCTCACCTCCGTCTAACTAGGCCTAAAAAGGTATTTTAAAAGATAAATGATATTGGCTTACAATTGGTAGTCTACTTTTTCGTACTCTGGACCTGGTATACAAAATAGTGCCTACGCACAGCCCGAATCTAGAGTTCAACACCACAACGCCTCCAACTCATTGGAAGCCATCGTCTTGAGAGCTATAAAATCGGCCAATGCTAATAATAATGATGGAGTTAGCAAGGAACACGTATACAGCAACTCTATTGGAGGCGATATCAGTCGAAGCGATGTTGATCGTGTCCTCAATAACCTTGAGAATAACGGGCAGATCTATTACAACGATGCTCAGAATATTGTATTCACTTAACTTTTCGGTTTAGCTAAAGTTTCACTTCTATTTAAATGGGTACTATATCAAAATGTGCAGATTCGATTCTAAATGTAAGGTGATTACATATTAGTTTATATTTAATTTTTTCTTAAATTTATTTTTAATTTGGATGACTTCTTTATAAGTTGAAGTTTATGAATATAAATATATTAGTTAGAATAGCTTAAGATTTAAAGGTAAAAAAATAGCTTATTATAAATGAAATATAATTTAAATGCATTTTTTTTGTTTAATCCAACTCATTTAAGATTTAGCAGTTATATTATTAATGACAAGCTAAAATAAATAAAAAGAGCTACAATTTTACACTTGTCTTTGTTAATATTCTATAATATATTATTTCAAAACTTAAATGTTTAGTGTTAGTAAATACTTGTAAAATAATAGCTGTTGATCTATTTTAAATAGACAACAGCTACTTTTAAAAGAAGCTGATTTTGATTTTAAAATTTGAATAAAAAAATAAATTTAATAAAATCAACTAAAAATCTAAATAAATAAAAATATATTTACTTTTTATATATTGAAAAGCTGATGATATTTTGTATCCTTTACTAAAAATTATTTAATTTTAATAGGTAAATATGCTATATAGTAATATATTACTTTCAAAAGTACTACTCCTTTTTAAAATTTAGATATATTGAGATATATCTAAAAACTTTAAAAAAAAAACTAGTATAGATCTAGTTTTTTAAAAATTTTAGTGAAAAGTTTTAACATTATAACTTTAAAAAAAGTTTTTAATATTTTAATACTTTTTTATTTATAGATAAGACTTATAAATACTTAATTTATAAGTTATAAGCTAAGCTTATCCTATTAAAATTATAAAACTATATAGTGTATATTATTTATAAGCTTTTTTAAAAAGATACTACTAATATAGTTTTTATTATATAAATATTAAGTATATTAAATATAATTTTATAAATAAATAGTAATTTCCTTTTTTGCTATTTATGAAAAAGCTAAAATATAATTTTTATAAGCTTTTTTTCATAGAATTTTTAAGCTTTATATAAAAATGGTTTAGTTTTTTTTGATTAAAATTATAAGTTTATATAGTTTTTTACTATATAAAAAATAGAAATATAGTTTTTATATTAGTTAAAAAGCTAATATAAATATTATATATAAAAAGTATATAAAAGCTAATATTTTTTAATTATTATAGTAGTATAAAAAATAATAATTTTATATATAATATGTAATTATATATTAAAATAATATAATAATTATTTAAAGTAAAGTATATTTTATCATAATAATTTTAAAAAATATATATATTTAAATTAAAATAACTTTTTAATATTTAATGCTATAGTTTATAGCTAAAAGCTATAAATTTTAATCTTTAACTACTTTATTAAAACTATATAGCTTTTAGTATTTTTTTTCTAGCTGTTTATAAGCTTTTTTAAGTTAACTTTTTTAGTATATTGCTTTTTTTTTCAAATAGAAAAGTATATTTAATATAAATTTATAAATTTTTAGTATTTTTTCCTCTACTATATAATAAAAATAAAGTATAAATTTAGTAAACTATTTTTAGCAACTTAAAAGCTATTTAGATATTTTTAATTAAAATAATATTTAAATTATATATAGCTTTTTACTATATATAAAGCTAGTTAAAAACTTAATATTAATATTTTTAATATAATTTTTAATTATTATTATAATAATAAAAATAGCTTTACTATTATAGTAGCAGTTTTATATTTAAATAAATATAAAACTCCTTTTTTATTATATTTTATAAAAAAATATTTTATAAATATATAAATAAATATAAAAATATATAGTAGTTATATATATTTTATTAGCTAAATTAATATATATAGTATTTTAAAAATTATAATAATAATATTTAATATAAATTAACTATATATATATAATAAATATTAATATAATAAAGTATTTTTTAAAATACTAAAAATGTTAAATTAATATTTATAATTTA
>JAWQFY010000895.1:0-18113 GCA_037055185.1 Capillidium rhysosporum
ACAAAAAAGAAAAATATATAGATATAGATAAACTTTAAAATATTAAAACTTACAAAGCTTAAATATTATTTAATTTTAATTATATTTAAAAGTTTATTTATAAATTATAAACTTTTTTATAATATATAGTATATTATATTTAAAAGTAGCTTCAAATTAAGCTTAATTTATATAACTATATTATTATAAAATATAACTTTTAATATATACTTAATAATTATAGTATTAGTAATTATTAACTTAGTTTTTTACTATTATACCTATAAATTAAATATAATATAAGCTATTTTATTTAATTTTTATATATTTAAATATTAAAAAATTTGGTTTTTTTAGTACACAAATATATTACTATTAATTTAATATTTTAGTAAAGTTTTATTATATATTTATAATATTATAATAGTAATATACTTTAGAAAATAATATAAAATAGTTGATTGCCTATATAATAATTAAAAATAACTAGCCATAAACATTATAAATGTATCAAAAATATATTTATTTAAATAAAGTACTAAAATTTTCAGTAAAAAAACGTTTAATTATAGTAAACCTTAATTTATATTCCAGTATTGTAATATTTTTTATTAAATAATAGTGTAATTAAATTAGAGAAAATGTTAGTTATAGATATATCTATATATATTTCCTATTTTATAAATATATAAATTTTAATATATTTATTTAGCCACTATTTAAAAATTTTGTTAAAAACTAACATGTTAAGGAAATTACATTTATATGATATCTAAAAAGAGAATATTAAGCTACAGAATTTCAAAATATATTACTTATATATTAAATAGTTAAAGTTAATATCAATAAATCATATTCTAAAATATTTTATTTATTTATTTTAATTTTACTTCTGATAAATAAATAAGAATCTACTAATAAAACATCATATATTATTAAGCCCTTATAATTCTTTTTATCTTAAAACATTTAAGTTTAAGTTTTGAAGTTGATGATATTAATTTAGGATCTAATTATTAAGAAATTAGATCTGTCTAAATGGTTTGAAATGCTTCGTGTTGGAACTAGATGGTTCTACCAACTTGATGCTTGCTTTAATAGAATAAACAAATCTCAATAATGAAGTATATTCTTTATTAACAAATTATATCGACTATATCGACTAATATCGACTAAATATAACACGGGGGCTATAGCCTCCTTTACCGAACCTTAGCCATATAAAACTGCGCTTATACCTCCAAAATAAATATCACGTTGGTTTATGCATACGTCATCCCAAAAGTATTTAAAATTTATTAGTATATAAGTTAGTGTAAACCTTTATAACTTAAACTGTATATTAAAGAAGTAAAAGAGATAGGATGCCCAAGTTAGATGATTTTAAATTAGAACGTTATTTAGCTAAATACGAATTCAAATGTAAGTACGCTTTAGGGTGTAGTGACCCAGAATCTCACACCATAAGAGAACTGCTTAGTCTACCAACTGCTACCAACAACAACTACGAAACCAATATAAACCGACTTTTGGATATGGGATTAGGTTATACCGAATCCCAAGGATCGGAAAGTTTACGTCATGCTATATTAACAAATATGTATGACTCGGATCCCAATTTAACTATCAACAACGTACTTGTACATGTAGGTGCTCAGGAAGCTATATTTACTACCTACAGCGCTATTTTAAATGCTGGAGATGAAGTTCTGGTCGAATTACCTTGCTACCAATCCCATTTTGAAGTACCCAAACATTTAGGTGCTGTTGTAAAACCGATATACCTTAAAAATGTTAACGGAGGGTGGCATTTGGATATCGATGAATTGAAAAGCTCAATTACTTCTAACACTAAACTAATCGTACTCAATTCTCCTAACAACCCAACTGGCCACCACTATAAGTTAGAAGAGTTGCAGAGAATAGTAGAGATTTGTAAGCAACATGACATCTGGGTCGTAGTTGATGAAGTTAATAGATTTTTGGAACATAATGTGAAGAGTAGACTTCCTAGTATTTGTCAATTATACGAGAAAGGTATTTCTATTAATGTAGTTTCAAAATCACTAGGTTTACCAGGCCTTCGTTTAGGTTGGTTATGCACTAAGGATAACAAACTTATCAAAGAAGCAGGTAAAGTTAAAGATTACTTATCTATTACCGCTCCTGGCCCTTCAGAGTATTTAGCTGAAATTGCATTAAATGAGATGAGCCACATTTTAAAAAGGAATTTAATTATTTATGAGAAGAATTTGGTAGCGTACAACCAGTTTTTAAAAAAGTTTAGCAACCTGTTCGAGACTGTAGTGCCTGAGAACGGAGTTGTCATGTTTCTGCAACTTAAAGTTCAAAACTTCAACTTGGAGTTCTTTACCGAAGCTACTGATGCTAACTTGGATTTCGGCACTGCATTTTCAAATAAATTACTGACTGAAGCAGGTGTTCTATTTTCACCAGGGAGTTGTTTCGATCCTACAAATTCGAACCTATACGACAATTACCTTAGAGTTGGGTTTGGAAGAAAAAACTTTGTGGAAGGGCTCAAGGTTTTTGAACAATTTTTGGATGACAATATGGATAGTATAATTAAACAATAATTAAGCTTTTTTAATTTTTAAAAATAGGGTTATTTTGGATTTTAATTTTTATTAATATCAAAATTCATTTGATATCTAATATTTAACTATACGATACATCTTTTTTTAATTTGTTAACTCAGTTAGATTCATTATAAAAAATTTGTTAAAAAGTGAATTAGTTATAGCTAAATATATTTTATCAAGGTTATAATAAAAAGTTTTGTATTCAAATTTTATTGGAGCTTTGTACAAAAAAGTTTAAAATATTACTTAAAATTATATTGTAATTTAGTTTCATTTAATTTTAATTTTATTAATTTATTTTTTTGACAGGAAAATAAGTAGTTAATCTATTGTTAAATTAAATATTAATACTATATATAAAATTTATGGGTTTTTAAGCATACTTTAGAAATATATATAAAATATAAAAGTTTATTTTAAGAAAAAAGATTTTACCTCTATTAAATAATTTTAATTGTTTTAATATAAAATATTTTTTACTATCTTAAATAATTTAAAGCATTATATTTAAATTTATTATTGTTTAAAGTATATAATAATTTAGTAAAATATTATTGTTATAAAATTTAATATTTGTGTTGTAACCTTATAAGCTTTATTACTTAGCTTATTTAACTAAACCTTACTAATATTTATCTTCTTAAACTTTTATATATTTTTCATTTTTTTAATAAGACAACAAATACTAATCTTATTTTACTAAGTATTATTTTAGTATAAGTTGATTTATAATTATATTTTTACTAAATATTACTTAATATAATATTTATAATTAGAGATAAAACTTAGTATAGCTTAGTTATATTTAGTAATATAAATGAAATAAATATATAAAACTGAAAAATAAAGTTAAAGCTTTATTTAATACTTTAATTGTAACTTTACTTAATGAATAATTTAATAATAATCTGATTTTTTATTAGCTTTATTAACTTTATATTAAAGTTTTTTACTAAAATATTAAAACTTTTACCTAAAATTATAAGTTATTTATTCTGTTTTTTATTTTTATTCTATATAAACTATTTTATTTATTTAATAAATAAATATTAAATTTAAATTTAATTAATTATATAAGTATTTACTATATTAAAATTAAGTTTTTTTACTATTAAAATTAACTACTATTACTATTTTTAACTTATTATAATATTATATTAAGTAATTTTTTTAATTTAACTTTTATATTCTTATATTAAACTACTTATTTTATTTATGAACTATTTTAATTTAGTATACTTATAATATTTTTTTCTAAATAGTTTATTAAAATATAAAGCAAATATTTATATTAATATTAATTATATTTTTAGTATTTAAAAATATAGTTTATTTATATTATTAATTTTTAAAATTATAAAAAAGTTTTTTTAAAGCTAAATTACTAACTATTTTCTTATTAGCTATAATGCTAATAATAATAAATAATTATAATTACTTTTTTACTACTATTTTTTTTAGCTTTTTTTAACTAATACTAACTTAAAATATATTTATTTTAAGTATTTTTAGTTTAATAAATATATAATATAAGAAAATTTAAAAAGTATTTTTCTTAATTAAAAACTATAATTAGAATTAAGTTATATTTTATATTAATATTAAATTATTAAAAAGTAAAATAATATTATAATTAGTTAAATAACTTTTACTAAATTTTAAATTATAGGTAATTTATTAATTAAATAAAGATAATAGCTTATTTAACTTTAAAAAATTGTAATAAATAATTTAAATCTATTTTAAATATATTATTTATTAATATAAAATTATTATATAAATAGAATTTATTTAATAAGTTTTTTTTTTTAAATATACTAAAAAATTTATTAAAGTTAGTATATAATTAAATTTAAATAATATAACTATAAATTTTTTATTTATTTATAGTTTAAATGCTAATAAGTTTTACTTAATACTAGTAATTTAAAATTTCTTATATATTTTTTAAATTTCTATATATAATAATTAATATAATTTTATAGTTAAAAAATAATAACTTAAGTTAAAAATATTAAAAATATAAATAATCTTATTTTTAAATAATTTACTAATTATTTTAAAATAAAAGTAATAAAAAAATATTATTTATTGCTAATATTAAAATAATAAATTTATTTATAATAAAAATATTAATTAAGATTTAATAATAATTTTTAACTTTATATTAATTTTTAGTTACTTAATATAATAACTAAAGCAACTTTATATCTAATACTACTTTTTAAAAATATTTAGTAAATTAAATCTAAAAAATACTTTTAATTAAATTTGCATTATTTTAAATTAGAAAAAGTTTATTTTATTTTACTACTAATAAAAAATATTTATATATTATATAATATTTTTTAAACTTAAAAATACTTTAGTAATATTTTAAAATTTTTTATTAATAATTATTATATTATCTATTTAAATAATTTTTTAATTTTTAGTTTATTTAAGAATAATATTAAAAAAACTTAATTAGAGTTTATAAATGTTTTTATTAATTTTAAATTAATTTTAAACTTTTTAAATATAAAATTTTAAAAAAAAAAGTTAATATTTTAAAAAATAGTATCTTTTTAAATAAAAATATAATTTATTTTAACTATTTAAAATTAATTTAAAATTTTTTAATACTAACTACTAAAATATAACTATAAGTTTTTTTAAATACTATTAATTTTTTATAATAATTTATAAAAAATATATTTAATATTTAAAGACTACTATTTTAACTTATATTAAAAATTATAAATTTTAAATAGATTTTTATTTATTTATATATATTTAATAAAATTAATAATTTATTAATAATATTATTTATTTTACCTTATTTAAATATTACTAAACTTTTTATAATTAAATATAATACTTTTAAATATTTTTTTAAAATTAGAAAATTAAACTTATAATAAGTATACTTGTTATAAAGATGTAGTTTATTTAATTATAAAATTAAATATATTAAAAAATCTTAAAATATTATATTAAATCTATTTAACTACAATATTAAATTGAAATTTTCTAAAAAAAAGCTAAATAAATTATATACTTTTTCTTTTATTTTAAGCTTAAAGCTATTAACTTTATTTAAAAAGAATATAATTTATTTATAATAAAATATTTTAATATTAAAAAACTTATAAATTAGTTAAAAAAATTATATATAGCTAGGTTTATATAAAAATATTAAAAATTATATTTAAAATATAATATATATATAAAATTTAAAACTAATTATAAAATTTTTCTAAAATTACTTAAACTATTACTAATTCTAAAAGAGTCTTAGTTATTAATTACTACTGACTTTATTATTAGTTTTTTTTTTATAAATATAATATTATTTTAAAGTAGTAAATAAATTTACTAAATATAAAATCTTTTTATTTTATAAAAAATTTATTAACTTTAAAAAAATATTAAATTTCTTTTACTAAAATAACTTAAAGTAATTCTAAGAATATATAAAATTAAATTAAAATTATTAAACAAGATTATAAGCAGTATACTACTAATTTATAAAATTTTACTGCTATAAAAAATATAAAAGTAAATTATATTTATTAAAAAAAAACTTATTAAAAAATAATTAGATTTAATTATTAATTAAAAACTTAATATTAAAAATAATATTTTTAAAATTATTACTAAAAGTTATTAAACTATTTAAAGTTTTTAAAATTTATTTAAATTAAAATTATTAGTATAGTAAAAAATATTTTCTATTTTTTATATTATATTATTTTTTTTGCTTATTTAATTTTATTTAATAATCTAATACTAAAAAAGTTAAAAATAGCTTAAAGTAACTTTTAAATATACTAGATTTTTAATAAATAAATTAAATATTAAAAGCTAAATATTATAGCTAAAAAGTTAAAATTTTAATTAAATTAAAAAAAATATTTAACTAAAAATTCTATTTAGAATTTTTTTTTAATAATTATTTACTTATTTAAAATTTTAAAACTATTTTATTATAAAAATTTATATAATTTTATATTTAAGAAAATTTATATTTTTCTATTTTTTATAAAATTAGTAAAAAGTAATATAATATAATAAATTTATTACTTAGTTTATTTAACTAAGTCTTATTAGTATTTATTTTTTTTAAATTTATATATTTTTCATTTTTAATAAAATACTAATATTATTTTAAGTATTACTTAGTATAAACTAATTTATAATTATATTTTTACTAAATGTTACTTATTATATATTAGTTATATTTAGCAATATTAATAAAAAGTATATAAAGAGGACTGAAAAGTAAATTTAAAAAATTACTTAATATTTTAATTATAACTTTACTTAATAAATAACTTACTATTAATTTAATTTTTATTAGCTTTATTAAAATATTAAAACTTTTATTTAAAATTATAAGCTATTTATTTTATCTTTTATTTTTATCTTATATAAACTACTTTATTTATTTAAAATATATATAGTTAAATTTAAATTTAGTTTTTTATAAATATTTACTATACTTAAACTAAGATTTTTTTACTAATAAAATTAACTACTATTACTATTATTAATTTAACATTATATTATATTAAGCTAATTTTCTAATTTAATATTTTTATTTTTAAATTAAACTATTTATTTTATTTATAACTTATTTTAATATAGTATGTTTACAATATTTTTCTTCTTTTTAACAGTTTATTATAATATTAATTAAATATTTAAATTGATATTAATTATATTTTTAATATTTAAAAATATGGCTTATTTTATATTATTATTTTTTAAAAAGAAAAAAATTAAGCTATTTTAAAATTAAGTTACTAACTATTTTCTTATTAACTATAATACTAATAATAATAAATAATTATAATTACTTTTTTACTACTATTTTTCTATTTTTTTAAACTAATATTAACTTAAAATATATTTACTTTAAATATTTATAATTTAATAAATACATTAAATATAGGAATTTAAAAGGTATTTTACTTAATTAAAAAATATAATTAGAATTTTTAAGCTATATTTCATAATAATCTTAATCTATTAAAAAGTAAAATAATATTATAATTAGTTAAATAACTTTTACTAAATTTTTAATTATAGGTAAATTATTAGCTAAATAGAAATAATAGCATATTTAACTTTGAAAAATTCTAATAAACTATTTAAAACTATTTTAAATTGATTATTTATTAATATAAAATTATTATATAGTTAATATATATTTAATAAATATTATTATATATTTTTAAATATACTAAAAAATTTATTAAATCTAGTAAATAGCTAAATTTAAATAATATAACTAAAAAATCTTTTTTATTTATAGTTTAAATATTAGTAAGTTTTACTTAATATTAATAATTTAAAATTTTTTATATACTGTTATAAAATTTATTATAAATATAATACAACTTTTTAAATTTATATATTTTTTTATAATATATATTTTTAATATATAATATCTAATCTTTGGTATAACACTAGAAATAATCTTTACATTATATAGTATAAAATACTACAATGTAGAGGTAGTAACAAATATGAGCATTTGTATAAAAAAGTTAGTAAATAGCAATAAAGTGAGATCAATTTCATTATCAATTATAATAGTAATAAACGTGATTACCTAATAAGTAATGTAAATAAGCAATATTGGTAGAAATTTAGTGGCAAAATTAATATGCATTTATAAGTAGTCCAGGTTATAGATAGCAATGGCTGCAAAGATTGCAAACTATTTAATAGCAAAAAGGTAACTAAACCTCATATATAGAATTTATAAAAGAAGATAAAGACATCCACAATTTTAAACAGCCTCTAAATCTCCAATAAAACAGAATAATAATAATAAAACAAAAATAAGAAATAAATATGAATGTTTTACATTAACATAGTAATATTAGCTTAGTGAACAATTTGGTATGTTTAAAGTGATTTTGCAGAAATTCAAGTTGTTGGCTATCAAAATTTGTTATATATTAACAAGATAAAGTTTTTTATTGGTTAGTACTGGTAGCTATATTAAACTCATTTATAAAAGTTGAACTTGTAAGTTCTTAAGTGAGAATAATAAAATAAAGAATATTTTTTTGATTAAATTATCAAAATGAATTTGTGTAATTTTATTATCTAAAAATAAGAAAAAAATAATGAAAATCAATTAAGCTTAGGAAAGAAGATTAAAAAAATGATAGGAATGATTATTAAGTCAGCAACTTATAAATTTGCTAAGTGATGAAACATTACAATAAAGCTATAAATTTTTATTTATATAATACTTAAAGCTAAAAAAAGAAATTTATAAAATTAAATATTAAATTTACTTTAAATAAAAGTATAGTTTTTTTATATTTTTATACTTTTTTTTTAAAGTTTTATATATAATAATTAATATAAACTTAATAGTTAAAAAGAAATAAATATCTAAATTTTTTATTAAAATTATTAGTTTATTTATATTTATATAAAAATTTAATAGAAGTTTTTAATCTTATATTAATTTTCAATTAGTTAATACTATAATTAAAGTAAATTTATATTTAATACTACTTTTTAAAAATATTATTTTAATATTTTTAAAGTAAAGATGTTTAATAAATTAGATTTAAAAGATATTTTTAATCAAATTTATATTATTTTAAAATAGAAAAAGTTTATCTTATTTTGCTACTAACTAGAAATGTTTATATATTATATAATAGCTTTTAAATTCAAAAATACTTAATTTACTTTTTAAAAATATATTAATTATATTTTAAAAGATTTTATTAAAAATTGCTATATTATTTATTTAAATAATATTTTAATTTATAGTTTATTTATAAAATAATATCAAAAAGATTTAATTAAAGTTTGTAAATATTTTTATTAGTTTTAAATTTACTTTAAACTTATAATAAGTATACTAGTTATAAAAACTTAGTTTATTTAACTATAAAATTAAATATATTAAAAATTTTTAAAATATTATACTTAGTTTATTTAGCTATAATACTAAACTGTAATTTTTTTTTAAAAATCTAAAAAAATTATATATTTTTTCTCTTATTTAAAGCTTAAAATTATTAGCTTTATTTAAAAATATAATTAAAAATAGTTTAATATTTTAAAAATTAGTAGTTTTACTTAGTTTTAAATACTTATATAAATATAATATTTTACTATTTTAATAGATTAAAATATTATAATATAAAATAATAAATACTCTAATTTATTTAAAATAATTAAAGTAGTAAAAAAAATAAATTTAAATTAGTATATTTTAAGTTTTTTTAATAATAATTATATTTTTTAATACTATTTTTAAAATTATATTTCTAAAAAACTTTAAAAAAATTAAGTTATTTAAAAAGTATATAATTTACTTATAGTAGAATATTTTAATATTAAAAAAACTTATAAATTAGCTTAAAAAGTATACTTTAATATTAGCTATTATTCTTAATTAAATAGTTAAACTAAATAATTTAATAAAATTTTATTAAATATTTTTAAACTTATTTAAATACTTTTTAAAGTAAATTTAAAATTATATAAAACTAAATTAAAATTAAAATTATTAAATAAAGTTATAAGTAGTATATTATTAATTTATAAAAAGCTAGATATTATAAATAAAAGGTTAAAATTTTAATTAAAGATTTTACTTAGAAAAAGTTTTTAGTAATTATTTATTTATTTAAAGTTTTAAAACTATTTTCTATAAAAATATATACCTTTTTATTTAAAAAAAAACTAGTAAAAAGTAATATACTATTATAAGCTTTATTATTAGCTTATTTAATTAAGTCTTACTAATATTTATATTTTTAAACTTTTATATATTTTTCATTTTTTAATAAAATAATAAATGCTAATCTTATTTTACTAAGTATTACTTAATATAAGTTATTTTTATATTTTATATTTATTAAGTATTACTTGATATAATAATTTATAGTTAAAGATAAAGCTTAATATAGCTTAGTTATACTTAGTATATTAATAAAAAGTATATAAAAAAACTAAAAAGTAAAATTAAAGTTTTGTTTAATATTTTAATTATAACTTTACTTAATAAATAACTTATTATTAATTTAATTTTTATTAGCTTTATTAATTTTATATTAGAGTTTTTTATTAAAATATTAGAACTTTTATCTAAAATTATAAATTATTTTTTCTATTTTCTATTTTCTATTTTCTATTTTCTATTTTTATTTATATAAACTATTTTATTTATATAATATATAAATAGTTAAGCTTAGATTTAATTAATTATATAGATTTTTACTATACTTAAACTAAATTTTTTACTAGTAAATTAACTATTATTATTATTTTTAATTTAGCATTATATATATACTAACTTTATAGGTTTGTAATTAGTTTAAATAAACTATAAACTTATAAAGTTATATTTTTATCTCTTTATAGCTATATAGCTTTACTATAAATTTAGAAAATTTTTTAAATACTTATAAAAAGTAAATATAAGTTTAATAACTATAATATTTCTATAGCTTTACTTAAATAAAAATTATATATATTAACTTAATTAAAATTATAAATTTTTTTAACTATAAGCTAAAAATATTAACTATATAGCTAATTTTAACATATATAGATTTATATTTAATATATATTTTTTAATTTAATATTAATATTTTAGTAGCATTATTGCTAAAATATAAATTTACTTAAATAGCTTAATTTTAAGCTTTTTTAAATAGAAGTTAAAAATATATAGTTTTTATAAAAGTAAAAAAAGAGTTTAAAAATTTTAAAAATAAAACAAAGTATATATTATTTTTATTTAAATAAGTAAAGTTAAAGAAAATAAAAAGTTAAAAAAAGAAAAGCTTATCAAACTAAATATTAATTTACTTTTATTTTATATTTATATAAGCAGACAATTTTTTATTAAAAAAAGTTATATTTATTTTTATATAGTTATTTTAAATAAAGTAATTATATTATAAGTGTTTTAATATAAGTTTTATATATTACTATTTTAGAAAATAAGAATATAACTACTAAATTAAGTATTTATATTAAGAAATCCAACAAAGTATTTTCAATTGTAGTGATTACTAACTAAACTAACTTTGATAATGCCTTCAATTTTACTAAGTATTTATAAAATGCTATTAAAAATTAATTAAAAAAATTAATCTATTATTAGTAATTGACCAGTACTATACTGATATTAATAGTAAAGTAAGCAGGACTGATGCAAAGATTTTCCAAGATGTAACCATTTCTAACTTATAGTAACTATTTTTTTAAATAGTTTAAATAAAAATTAAATAAACTATACTATTTAGTATACTATTGTTTCTATATTAAATATATATATATATATTAATTTATACTTTTAAAGTTAATTTATAATTTCTAGAAAAAATTTGAATTTTTATATAATTTACCTTTTACAGGCTTTTCAAATTCAACACTTTGATGTCTTCCTTTCATACACTGTGTAGTTAAAATATTCTACCTACTTTTTCTTATACTCATTGAGAGAAGTATTTACAGATTTTAACAAATCGGATTAATTTAAACACATTATTTAGGAGAACAGCAGTAGAGTTGATTAAACTACTTATAATTTGGTTCAATATGACTTGAAATTTATATACTAATAGGGTAGATGACACTACTATGAATTATTTTGCAAGTATATTTTTGATATAAGAGCTGCTACTAGAGTTAGGACTGGAATTAAATCTCCATTTTGCTATATTTTTTTTAGATCCAATTTCTTTAACATTTTGCGTTTAATCTTTGTCGTCGTCGTAAACTTATTAGATATGAGGCTTATGTCAGTGAAAAGTTCAGTACTTTGTTCGAATCTTGTGTATTAGGATCAGAAATTTTGAAGATTTTAAGCTTCTTAAAAGAATGAAATTAAAATTAATTTACTTGCCAACAGTTTTTAAAGTTCAAAATTAAAATAAAAATGCATAATCCCAAACTAAACATTTCAAATTATAAATTTCTATTAGATTATGAATTTTATATCGTTAACTTAATGCAAGTATTTAGAATAACTGTTGAAGAATAAAAAGAAATATAAGAGTGAACATTTTAAATTTTTGATAGTTTATAAGGTATATAGTTATTGGTATTATTGCTCAATTTTTAAAATCAGCAGTTATCGGAATGAGCTTAAACATATAATGAAAGTAGCCTAACCTCAGTGAAATATAAGGACTATGGAGGTGCAATTTTTTATCTGGAGCAAATAAATCATATTTATTATAGTAAATGAAATATATAAAATTTTATTTTCTGGAAAATTAGGTCAAGTATTGATTCTGAAATATCTGATTACCGAGAACCAACCTAGCTTACGTCAAGAATCACAAATTTAAATTAATAACTTAAAAGAAATTTGTATCCATTATAGTACGACGAAAACGGTACTGGTTACGGTCGTACTTGAGATTTACTAATTTCAACATTATGAAGCTTCATTTAGGTAACCTAACTATATAAGTGCTATAAACTGAAAACTGTATCGATTATGTAATAGCTTAGAGCGTTAAACTTACATAAAGAGGTATATACTTCCAAAATTGTTAAGACACACGCTTTTTTGAGCTTAATAAGATAGTCAACTTCAAACATAACTTTATTATCGATAGGACCGAATAGTAAACCTACTTTCCGAATTGAATTCCAATGGCACTAACTATTACAAATCTATTTACATAACAAGATGAACCATAATATAGCATTAAATTTCCACCTGAAGAGGGTATAGAGTTATTGGAAGCCTACTGTTCCATGAATTCCAACTTAGCGACTATTTTAAATGTATGTTAAATTCTTCGATGAGAATAAGTAAGATGCTGTATGTAAGCAACTACAAAATGTATTAAAGTTTAATAAATTCCATTAGTCGATGGTTCATCTTTAACTATACTGTCAATTTATCGAATAGTCCCTAATAAATTGCAAACTGAATCATAGATTGTCATTACAAACTATTTCCTACAAAAATCGATATGATGAAAAACTTAAATAAATTAGTGAAGATTTTGAAATAAATTTATTTATAAGTTACCTATTTCATATTTTTAAATTATTTAAAATTGTTCAGGATTTAATTTAAGTAAATAAGAAAATTTAAAAGTTATGTATTAACAACAGTTTTTTAACTTTATTCAAAAAAGTATGAAACCAATAAATAATATAGGGTAGGTATAACGGCGATCGTTTGTATAGGAGATGGAAGTTAGGAAATTGTGAAGTACGCTTTAGTTAAAAACGTTTAAGCGAATACAAAAAAATTAAAAATTAAATTAGTCTAACTGTAGTACACCTTATCAAGTTAAAGTTTAGAAGGTTGACTATTCTCTAAATTGGAATCGTTTGTTACCGATTTAGTTTCCTCGTACTTGGGGTAGTAAGTCATTTGGAAATCTTTTAAATCTAGTCCACATTTCTCGTAGAACTTGATGTTATCTTTAGAACAATTTAGAGTAACTTTGTAACATTTGAGTTGTACTGCCATATATTTAAGTTGATCGATAATCCTTATACCCAGTTTTTTACCACGTTGTGAATCGTGTACAACGATATCTTCGATATGAGCAGCTTTACCGCAGGAACGGGTAAATTTCTGTTCTATAAACACTGTACCAGCTCCTACAATCTTACGATTATCTTTATCTTCAATTACGATGGTAAGGTAGTTACCAGCCCTTTTTAAGTTGTTAAAAGTTTGAATAAAATCGTGTTTAGTTACGGTACCAGTTACTGTAAGTTGACTCAAACATTCTACAAACCCTTTCTCATAATCTAATAAGGATAGTGGACGCATCTCGTAGTTAGCTGGTAGCTGAGCTTGGATATCTTTACTAATCAGTTTGTTATCGAATAACATCTTTTCTCTTTTCTCTTTTCTTATATTTAGTTTAATTAATCGTTTTATCATCTCTTTAAAGGAAGTGTTGGTCTATTTATACTTAAAATTTATCATCGTCGTTCGGTATGAAACCATAAGTTTTAAACTGAATTAACCTTCCATATCGTTTTAAGCCGCATCTACAAATTATTAGTTTTTAGTTGAACTACCGTTACGTTATCTACATTAAGATTATAAAACTTAACCAATCATAACGAAATATAAGCCAATTTCTGTAACCAAAAGTAGGTCCGATTCTATTTCCGCAAGTTTGTGATGTAAAAATTCGAGTTTCCACTCCAAATTTTTTGATTTAATTCTACTTAAACTAAAACGAGTGTAAACTCCAACTCCATATAATCTAAATTTAACTTCAACTTTTCAATTTTTTCCAAATTATATCGGAGTTCCGAAATATCCAATACTTCCTTATCATGGTTACAGATAGCGACTTTTTATAGGTTAAGTTTTATAAAAGATTATCAATAAAGGTATAATGGAATTTTATTTTTAGTAGGAAGGTCAATTTGGCCTTGAATCCGGAGTTAGTGTTTAAAAAAGTATTTGTAAAATCAAAAAGATATATGGAATGAAGTTGAAATCTAGACCGTATACCGTTTTTATTGATGAAAAAAATATGCTGTAATGTACAAAATTTTGTAGCTATTTTATCATCAACATTCTAATAAAATCAATTATATCAATATGTTTAGAAATAACTTCATTATAGTATATACTTTTAAATTATAAATGAATAATTATTAAAATTATCAGAAACCTATTATCAAAAAGTTGGAAAATAAACTGAAAAATCTTAACTATATAGTATAAATGGTAAAGTATTATTAAAATAAGATATAATTTAAATAATACTACTAAAATTAAGTACTTAAGGTACCTTAATCTTCTATTAAACAGATAACACATTAATAGAAATATATATAGTATAAGTACTTTAATAGTGCTAAAAAATATTTTAGATTTTATATATATTTAAGCTATAAGTATTAATATATATATAGAGCTAAATTATAATATAATTAAAATAAACTATCATTTTAAATGTCTTTAATATACTATAAAGCAATTATAAGTAAATAATATTAAAATTATAGATAGTATTAGGTTTAAAATAAGATTAATATAATATAGAAAATCTAAATTTATATTTTTATAATACTTTTTTAAAACTAAAAAATAAATTATTATTTTTTATCATTATTATAATAATACTTTAAATAAAAAAGATTAATTAACTATTTTATATTAAATATATTATATAAATATACTTTTTTTTATAAATTTGAGTAAATAGTAAATCTTTTTAGTTATTTATTTTTTAATATTTAATATATTAATTACTATAACTAAAACTACTATATTTATTTATATTTTTTAATTAGTTTAAAAATTAGATAAATTACTTATAGTAATATTTTATAACTAGTATAGTAAATATTTATTTTATATAAACTACTATTTTAATTTTTTATACAATTTTAGCTTTTATTATTTATTTTATAAAATTTATTTTTATTTTTTTATATTAGTAATTTTAATATTTAGCTTTTTATTATTTTTATTTTATTATAATATCTTAAACTAATATAATTTTTAAATAATATATAAAAGAATAAAGCTGTTATATAGTATAGTTATATAGTTAATAATATAACTAAAAATGAAAAAAATCACTTTTTAAGCAATATATAAAAAGTAAATAGATATAAAATATATTAAATATAGTAGTAATTTTAAATTTACACAAATATAAAGCTGTTTTTTATATATAATTTATATAATAAAATTTAAAAAATTACTATTATAATTTAAATTTAATATAATATAGCTAATTTAAAAATAAATAAATCTAAAAATAAATTTTATATTATTTATTTTTATTTATTTATATTTAAAATAAAATAATAAGTAATTTAATATTTAATTATAATTTTATACTTAAAAAATACTTATTATATAAATATAATATAATTTTTATAATATAGTTATTTTTAATCTATAAAACTTTATATACCTTTATTTATTATTAAATTAATTAATATATTTTATATACTTTATTATTTTTATTATTATTTTTTTAATTTATTTTTTATTTTTTAATTTTTTTAAGTAAATAATAAAAAGCTTTTCTATTTAATTAAACTAGTATTTTTTAATTATTAACTTTTAATATTTTTAATATTATATTTATTAGTAATATTTTAGTAGAATAACTTTAATATAAGCTGCAATAATTAATATATAATATTATATATAAATAATATTATATATTATTAAAATTTTATTTTTATTTTAATTATATATTATAATATTTTTTATTTAATATTTAAATTTTAACTGTTATAATAGCTTTAAATATAAAATTTAAAAAATATTTTTTATAATACTTTAATTTTAATTTAACTACTAAAAATAATAATAATATTTAAACTATTTTATAGTAATTAATTATATATATATTATTTATTTTTTTAGTAAATTTATTTAAAGTTATTTTATTTTTATTTAAAATTATATAAATTTTTAAAATAGCATAACTTTTTTAATAAAATTAAAGTTTAAAAATATATTACTTTTTCATTTTATAAAAGTTAGTTTAAAATTAAAACTATATTCTTAAATTTTTGAAAATAAGTAAATTTAATTATTTATAAGTATATATTATTAGTTAATAATATATATAAGCTTATTTTATAATTATTATTATATTAACTTTAACTATTATTAGCTTATTAGCTTATTAGTAAATTATAAAAAATAATTACAAATTTATATATTTTTTAAAATAGTTTACTTTTTTTCTTTAAAAACTAGTAAATATTTAGTTTATCTAAAAAAAACTATATTATATTATAAATTTTTTATAAGTGTGACGTTTCATCACTCAGCAACTTTATAAGTTGCTGATTTAATGATCATTCTCATTATTTTATCTTCATTTCCCAAGCTTATTTGATTTTATCACCTTTTACTTCTATTCTCAGATGACAAAATTACACAAATTTATCTCAACAATTTACTTAACAAATCTTGACAATTTAATCAAAAATTGGAATAAAGAATAACTCTTTGTTCTGTTATTCTCACTCAAGAACTTACAAGTTCAACGTCTTAAAAACGAGTCTAGTACAGCTGCAAGCGCTAAACAACAAAGAACTTTACCTCATCAATGTACAACAAATCACAACTACCATCGACTTGAATCTCCAAAAAAACATGTCAAACTTACCAAATTGCTCACAAAGCTGACATCGCCACGCCATAGTAAGACATTCTTATTCGTTTCTTGTTTTTGTTTTATTTTTATTTCTCTGTTTTGTTGAAGATGTAGAGGCTGTTCAAAATCGCGGATGCCCTTGTCTCCTTATCCAAATTTTATATGTTGGATTTAGTCGCCTCTTTGCTACCAGTTGGTTCACGGTCATTGCAGCTGTTGCTACCTGTAACCTGGACTACATACAAACATATGTCAATTTTGCCACCGAATTTCCACCAATCTTGCTTGCTCACATTGCTTACTGGGTATTCACGTTTGTCGCTTCTATAATTGACAATGAAGTTAATCTCACTCCATCGCTATTTACTAACTTCTTTGTACAAATGCTCATATTTGTCGCCACCTCTGCATTGTGGTATTTTGTACC
>JAWQFY010000896.1:0-18104 GCA_037055185.1 Capillidium rhysosporum
GAATATTTTATAATAAAAGATTATTTAATTAACTTTATTAACTTTTTTTTTATTAAATTATTTTATATTATTAAATGTTTAAAGTTTAAAAAAAAATTATATTAGTATTTATAGATTTAACTTATAAATATATTTATAATATTAACTTATTTTGATAAATTTATTTATATTAAAATTCTTATATTTTTATAGCTATAACTTTAATTATTATTAATATTATATTAATATTAATATTTATTTTATTTATTATAATTTTTGTAATACTAATTTTATTAGATATTTAATTTTTATTATATTATTATATCTTTTTTATATTAAAAATCATACCTATTTTTTAATTTTTTATTATATATTTAGGTAATTTTTTAGCTTAAATACTTGTAATAAATAATTACTTAATACTTTTATAGCTTATTTATTTTATATATTATTTAATTATAATATAAATTTTAATTTTAATAAAGTATATTATTTATATTTATAATAAAATATAATAGCTATAGCTAATTTAAATCTAAATTAAATAATATTATATTCTATTTTTTTATACTACTATTAATTTTTTTATTTTTTTTATTAAGTAATAGATTTTTTTTCTTTTTATTTTTTTTAATATTAACTATATTTAAAAAAATTTAGTTTTTAGTTTTTAAAGTAATAATAAATTGAAATTTATTTTTTAAATATTAACTTTTAGCTAAAATATAAAATTTTTATTTAATTACTTTTTTAATATAAATATTGTAAAAGTAAAGTTTTATTATAGTTATAAAAGAAAAAATTATAATTGTACTTTAAAATTAAATTACTTTTATATATTATTAATATAAAATACTTTATTTAAGTATATTTTAAATATTAGTTTTAATAATTAGATAAATGCTTATTATAAATATTAGTTAATATTAAAAATAAAATTAGCTTTGAAATATAATATTTCTAAATTAGTAATAAAATACTTAAAATTTTAAATTGAATTTTAGTTATTAAATATATATAATACACTAATATTTTTAATCATATTATTTAAAAGTAGTAAAAATTAGTTTTAAATTAAATTATATTAAAATACTAGTAAATATTACACTTAAAAAGTATACTAATAATTGTTATATTAAAATTTATAGTAAAATAAAAAAGTTTATACTTTAAAATAAAATAAAATAATTGAAATTAAATAAAAAATAAAGAGTAAAATATTAATATATAATGTTTATTCTGATATATATACTAATTTAAATAAAATGTTTTTTATTTTAATTTTATTTTATTGTTTTCAGATTTATACTATATTATTAAAAATTAATACTATAAAAATTATAAGGTTGTATATATGTTAAATTATAGACTTAATATAGTAAACCCTATAAAATAAGCTTATATATTTAAATATTTAATAACTATTAATATTTTAAGCTTTGTTATTTGAAAATAGCTAAAATAAAATATTTTTAATATTATAAATAGTCTAAAATATATATTATTTTTAGAAAAAAAAAACTTTATGTACTTTAGTATAGATTTTTATATTTAGAATATTAAGTTACTAATAAATCAAAATAAATATTTTAATTAAATGGCTATATTTTACTATTTACATTTTGATATTTTTTTAAAAAACTAACAAAGTTTTATTGTAAATAACTTGTAATAGTAATAATAATTTATTTGCTAAAATTAGATTAAATTTATTAACTATAAATTAAGTTAATTTAATTTTAGAATTGAAAGATTTATCAATGTTTAAAAAAATTTATAGTATTTAATAAATTGCTAATATATCTTTGTATTTTAAAATTTTATTTATAACTTTAATAGTTTTCTATTTTATTTTTATTGATTTGAAACTGTAATGGTAATACTGATATATTAAATTAAAGTTAAATTTTATTAACTTTTAATAGAATATTTTTTAAAATAAATTTAAGCTACTGAAATTAGTGTTGCTGTTATTAGTTTGTTTTATCAGTATTTATTTAAATTATTGAATACTTTTTAAAGTAATAGTAGGGGTACAACTACTAACAGTAGTTTATTTAACAATTATATTCGGTTATCTTATAACTGGTTTATATTTAAAAAGGTTTTTAGAACTTACTGCTTTTAGCGATTACTACTCCATTTAGTAACTGGAAGCATAAATACATCGATTACCAATTCATCATTAGTTTATATTGAACTAATTAAATTTGTAATTGAATGCAACGAATAAAATAGGGATATTGTAAAGGAGGAAGGTAAAATGAATCGTAAAATCGGGGTTTATCTTTTCGTTTTGATCAGGTGATACTTAGCTCTATAATATTGAGTTCCGTATTACACTTAAAACGCTGGTAGCTTTACTATATTTTAAAACTTGTCCCTTGTAAACTGTTAACTACATCTTTAAAACTAAATTTATAAACGTTTTATTCGTTTTAATCACCCGATTCCTTACAATCTACTAAATATTAATTACCAATATATTAGGTAGTTGTTGGTCAGCCGAAACTAAATATTTAATTATTAAACTTGCAGCTGACTGAACTTTGATTGGAAATTTAGTAAAGTTAAAAATAGGATTAAAATTTTATAGGTAGAAATAAAAACGCCCTATCTCCCCTTTAAATGCTAAACGTTCAGTTCGAATCGGCTCGTACTAGTTTGAAATAGCCGGTAATACACGTATACAGCTCAAAAAGGAAGTGGTAAAGTTGATAGTATTTTTTTTACGAAATGGAGCATCATGACAACTTAGCCTAAAAACGTACTCTCAACTATGCGGACGTTCTAAGTTTTCGGAAATTGAAAGGAAGAGCTTCCAATTTTAATTGATAAGTTTATCTTTAAAATATAAAAAAGGTCTACAGTACCGGTATGAACCGATGTTTTGGAGTACGATGATTTTATGCCATTTATTCTTAACCTTTTATTTTTCAAACGAACTTTGAAAACCTATTTTTTGAAGAATAAATTGAAATTTTATTTTGTGCACCACAAATTAACACCATAAAACTAACCAAAGGGGTATATTCAGTAAAGTAAACGAAAATAGTTTATTAATCAAGCACAGGGCTCGGGTACTAAGGTAAAACCTATTAACCGACCCGCTTCAAATTAAGCTAGGGAGCTTTGTCGAACTATAAAGAGGGAAAAGGTAGTCTTTTCTAACACTTGAAAACTTTTTAGATTTAAATTTCAAAACTTTAATTAATACGATGGTGGTTACGAATCAAGATTTAGTAGAAAGTAAAGAAGTGACTGACAATTTTACGAATAAAGAGCAAGTGGAGCTAGAATCCAACCGGGAAGAACCCGAACTAGTTTACGACCGAGGGTACGCATGGGTTATAGTATTAGCTTCGTTCTTACTCCACGTCATACTGCTAGGGATCCAATATTCGTTCGGAGTATACTTGTTATACTACGTGGAACATGAGTACAAATCAACACCGAAATCAACTTTAAGTTTAATTGGTACCGTTACTACCGCTATGTTATCAGCCGGTGGTTTAATAACTGGTAAATTAGCCGATAAATTTGGATACCGACTTATGATCATGATCGGTATAACTATATTTGCGTTAGGCTTCCTGTTAGCTTCGTTTGCTACCGAACCTTGGCATCTATTTTTGACGCAAGGTGTTATGGCTGGTCTAGGTAGTTCTATCGCTTTCTTTCCAGCTGTATCCATACCTTCCCAATGGTTCGAAAAAAAACGTGGTTTAGCTATAGGGATATGTGTATCGGGATCGGGTATCGGTGGTCTAGCTATAGCCCCAATAACTCAGATTTTGATCAACAATTTGGGAGTTAGGTGGGCTTTACGGATAACTGCTATATTCGCGATGGTCGTTGGTATAGGATCCTCGTTGTTAATCAAGGAACGAGTTATTCCGGAAAGGCGTAGTAAATTGTTCGATCTGTCACTATTCAAAAAGAAAAAATTTGTTATTCTATGGATGGGTGGTTTTGTTTCAAATTTCGGGTACTTAATCCCATTCTTTTTACTACCTCTATACGCTAAAAACTATAATTTAACTGATTCCGAATCTTCATTGGTACTAGGGTTACTAAACGGTGGTAACGCAATAGGGAGGATCGTTATGGGGAACCTGGCCGACAAATGTGGTAAAATCAACATGATGTTCACCGGTTTGTTCTTAGGTTCACTCTCCTGTTTCTTGATTTGGATTTTCGCGCAGACCTTAGCTCCTATCATAGTTTTTGCCATTATCTACGGTATAGTTGGTGGTGCTTATTTCTCTTTACTACCTACCGTATCACCGTACCTATTCGGCTTAAAGAATATAGCGTCGACTAATGGGTTACTTTACTTATCCAACTTCCTACCTACTTTGGCCGGTACTCCTATAGCTACCGCTATCTTAAACTCTACCGATGGTTTCGATGGTGTACCGGGTCATCAAAACTACATTTTAGTCATCGTGTTTGCTGGTCTTTCTGCTTTAGTAGGTAGCGGGTTCATAGTCTGGTTGAGATTTTTAATTAACCCTAAATTGGTTGCTAAAGTCTAATTACTACATTGATTTGTTTTTAATAAATATTTATAAATAATAAATTGTATCCTAAGTATAGTATATTTTAATTTTATTTCTATATTCCCGTTACTTTCACTAATATCCGAAGGCCTGGTTCAAATTAATTCGATCTTTACGATTAAAAGTAGAACGAGCAAACTGTAGAGGAAAGGTTAGGTCGATGTGCGTTTATGCTACTTTTACTAAGCTACACAGGGGTACGGTATCTGAAAGCAATTGTACAATTACTTGTAACGCTACACTACCCAGTACAGTATACAATATTTCTTCTTTATACGTAACACCTCTTATTTTTGTATATTTGTAAAAGTTTAAACAAAGAATCGATACAACTAAGGATTTATAATCCTGTTCTGTTAGAGAACGATGACGAAATAAGCATAGAATTATGTAATGAAATTGTAAAAACTAATTCACTAACTTTTACTATTTTATTTTTATAATTTGACTAAAAAAATAATCTTTATAACAAGTATAACTTTTATTCCAGTACATTTAATTTAAAAGTTCTATTAAAGTTATCTAATCTTTAGAAAGGAAGGCAAAAACAAATTAAAAGTTATCCTTATACTTTTATATAAATACTTAAACATATTTCTTAAGTTATTACTTTAGGCAGATCAGTTATTTACTAAACATCTACTTATTTTCTAGGTAGACTTATTTAATATTTTTGTATTTCCTCCATTCACATTCTATTAATAATAATTGTACATTAAGTTTTTTTAGCAGTATAAAAATATTTATATTAGTATTATTAACTTGAATTATTATTACACTTATAGTAAATTATATATATTTAATATTGTAAAAAACTGTAAAGTTTTATCTAGTTTCAAGGCTAGTATTAGCAAAAATAAGGTAGAAGTGGATAAGACTAGTTTTTTTAGCAAAAAAGATAATACTGAAAAAAATATAACAAAAAAAGGTAAATAGAATTTAAATTAACTTATAATAAATATATATATATATTTTTTTTAAAATAATATAAATAAATTAATAAATAAGATGGATAGTAGTAAAATAAGCTACTTTTTTAGTTTTACTAAAAATATAAATTATTATAAAAGAGATATAATGGCATTTAGTAAATTATAATTAAATAATTAAATAAATAGGTTTTAATAAAATTATATAATATTTAAAAATTATACTATAATAAAGTTAAAAAGTTTAATACTTTATACTTAATATTTAAATTTAATTAGCTTTTTTAATAATAATTTAATTAATTATATTTATTATAAACAATACTAGATTTAATTTTATACTATTATTATTATTTTTATAATTTTAAGCTATATAAAATTTATTTATTTGTTTTATATTATTAATTTAAGTAATTTTTGTTTTATTTTACTTATTTATTTTATTTTAAATAGTATAAATTAAGTATTTTAATAATATAAAATAACTAAATTAAATATATAGTAAAGTTTTTATATTAAGTATAATAGACTTTTAATTATATAAAGCTATTTAAAATTATATATATAATATAAAATAAATATATTAATTAGTATATTATTATTAGTATATTATCTTTTTTAAAACTTTAAACTAGTTTAAAAGTTTAAGTAACTTTTATAAATTAGATAAAATATTATTTTTTAGTTTTATTCCTTTTTTTGAAAATTATATATTAATAACTATTTTAATTTATTATATTAAAATAATAAATATAAATATAAATTATATATATATATTACTATTAATAATATAAAATATATAGTTATTATATAGTTATTATATATTTTTTAATTATTTTTAAAATATTATTAAAAATAAAAATATATAATAATATAAAATAAGAAAATATTAAAAGTGATAAAACTTTTTATTTAGTAATATATTAATATTATTTATATAGTTAAAATTTATAAAAATTTTATTTTATATTTTAACTTTAATTTTTTATAAAAAAAATAAAGTAACTAAAATAGTAAGCTTATTAATTATTAAAAGTAAAATATTATAACTAATAATTATTTTATTAGTTTAATTTTATTAACTATTTTTTATTTAATCTTTTTTTATATAGCTAATTTAAAACTATCTATTTATATTTATTTTTTAATAATTTTAATAATAATTTAATTTTTAATTAATTTTTTTCATTATTATTTTCTTTTTTATTACTTTTTTCTTTTTAGCTTTTTTAAATTTAAAATTAGTTATAAATTTAATAATTAATAAAAATAAAACTATTTTTAAAACTAAATAAATTAGTATAAATTAAGCTTTTTTAGATTGTTAAACTATTTTATTAGTCTTATTTTTTTTAAAAATAGTAAAAAAATATTTTTATATAATATTTAAAAAAACAAAATTAGTTAAATATACTTATTAAAATATATTTTATAAAAATTTAAGCTAATATTAATAAAAACTATTATAATTAAATAGTACTATAAAATTATAGTATTTTAAAACTTTAATTTTAAATTATAATTTAAAAAAGTAAAATTGCAGTATATTTTATTATATATAATAAAGTAAATATAATTTAAATATCTTTAAAAATATTTAAAAATATATTATTTATTAAGCAAAATTTAGTAAAAAAGTATATAAATTTATAGTAAGTAATAATATAAAATACTATATTTTATTTTTATTTAAAAATAAATAAAATTAGATTTTAGATTTTATAAAAATATAAAAGTAAAGTTATTTATTATTTATATTAAGTTTATAAAATTAAAATTTAAAATATAGCTTTAAAAAACAAACTATAAAACTATAATTTATTTTTTTATATATTAAAAAAAATACTAAATTTTATAAAATTATATTAAATTTTTTTAGCTTTATAAAATAATACTAGTAAATCTAATATAAAAAAGCTTATAAATAGCAAGTTTTAAAAAAGTAGTTAAATTTTAAAGCTATAAATTTATATCTTTATAATTAAAAGTTTAAAAATTTTATATACATAAAGTAAATATATATATATATTTAGTTTCTATTTTATATAAAATTAAATATTTTTAATAAAACTAAAAACTAGTAAACAACTAAACTACTTTACTATTTTATATTATTTTTTATTAAAATAGGCTATAATATCTAAAAGTTATATAGTTTTTATAGCTATTTATAAGTTTTTTAAATTTTATTTTATTAGTTTAATCTTTATTATATAAAATTTAAAATAATATATTAAAGCTTTAATTTTAGTATACTATATTTTATTATTTACTTAAATTAATTATAAATATAACTATATAATTATATACTAAAATTATTTATATTTATATATAGTATAGTAATTTTATATTTACTTATTTTCTGAGCTATATTTAAAAAATAAAAGTTAATTAATTAAATTTTAAAGTAAAAGTTTAAGTTATTTTAGCTATATTATTAACTATATAACTATATTATAATATAGTATTATTTTTTAATAATTACTTAATTTATAATAATATTTATTATTATATTTATATAATTAGTAATATTTTATTTTTTATAATTATATTATTTATTTATATAGGTAAATATTTTTAGCTAACTAAAAATTATAATTTTAATAGTTTAAATTTTTAATTTATAAATATTTTAATTATAGTTAATTTTATATATAAAGTTTTTACTATAGCTAATAAGTTATTAAAGTTATTTTAAAAAATATAAGTTTTTTTACTAGTAAAAATATAATAATAAATATAGAATAATAGCTAAAAAATAATTTACAAAAGTTTAAAAAGCCAAATATTTTACTATAAGTTTAAATAAATAAGTAATAAATTATATATAAAATTAAAACTAATAATAATATTTAAAAAAAACTACATTTAACTTTTAAAGCTTACTAATATTTAAATATATAATAAAAATTAAGATAAAAAGTCTATAGTAAAATTTACTAGCTTTTAAATTTAAAATTATAGTATAAATACTAATATTACTAATTTTAAATTCCTTTTCAATTTTATTTTATACTTTATAATAATTGTTTGTTTTTATATTATAGTTTAAATTTTTAAATAATACTCTATTAACTGTTATTTTTATTTTAATGCTTTAACAATTATTTTTTATATTTACTATATAATAAAAATATTTAACATTTTTAAAAATAAGGCATTTTTAGAGTTTAACATATTTACTATATATGTTATATATATTTTTATTAACATGTATCTAAAAATACAATTTGAATACAATTTTTAATAGCTTAAAATCTAAACTATTTACTTATATAGTAACAGTTCCTTAAGGAATACATTTTTATAAAAATAAGATGCTTAGCTATATTTAATATAATATTAAATTAATTATTCAATATAATGGTAATAGAAGCAGTCATTTAATATTGGAATCAGCTCTATTTCACCTTTTAATTTAGCTAAGCTTTTACAATGGCGTTTTTATCAATGACTTAATCATTAGGGATACTTTTAAGAGGAGGTTTGGGGGTATGATACTAAGTAATAATTCTTTATTAGTACAATCCTTTACACCCCTTTTGCAAAGCAAGCTGCTTAGTATAGTTAGTATTATTTGAAGATATAAAGGTAAAAATGAGTATTTATAAATTAAAAGCGTGGTAAAATCTAACTGCAGCTTCAACTGAATAACAACTATCAACACCAACATAAATTCTTGTTTAGGGATTAGTCATTTAAAATACTGACTTGCTGGTCAAATTAAATTTAACCGGATATTTAATGGCTCCTAAGTCCAATGACGCTGTATAAAAGCTGAGCTCAGTTTTTAGAAAGCTATATAAAATTAGAACTTCGTTTCAGGCAATGGGAGCTGCCTCAAACCTATATTAATAATACGTAGCAACGGTCCAGTTCCTAATTTAATTTTAGCCTTAATTTGGCTTAAATATGTACGAGCCACTAAGCAGTTTTTTTATCCGGGCTTGTAGTGTATACTACTTTTAAAAGCGTGTAGCTACTGAATTAAACAGCGACGTCTGCTCGATACTTTAAAACTGGCAAAAACACAACTTAAACAATGGGAGCAGTCACAGTTATTTTACGCAGCAATCATCTCTAATTATGACTCACCCTTACAATTTAAGACAATTTGGAATAGTCTAAAATCTGTAAGTTGTTTGATTATCCAAATTTAGACAAGCTAATAAATTAGGTCAGTTTACCTCAATTACGATTTAATTGGGAAATACTGACCAAATTTGCATTAACCGCTACCCTTCCGTAAATGATAGCCTTCAATTTCTCTATCTTATCTAACATGTTACTCTTGCTGCATTTGGCTGAAAACCGCTATTCTTGGAATTAAACTTAAGTTGAACAATTTCAACCACCTTCGCTAAAAAGCATCTCAGCTTCAGTTATGGTGCAAATTTACCTATTTAAAATTAAAAATTAGGTCAACTCTATCTGGATTTTGGTATAGAAACTATTGATGTGGAATAATAAACCTATGCAATTGAATCAATAGGAAGGTGGATGGTGCGATTTTTTTTGGTTCACTCTAAAATTAAAACGGAATAAAGCTTATCACACTACCAATTTGGATTAGATTATTCCTACTAAAAAATTATATAAGGCGCTGCTTCCCTCCAACATCAACTATTTTTACCTTGATACAAATTTATAATGAACTGCTAAACGATAATACCGTGATTTACTTTATATAAAATAGAATTAAACCATCTACCCGGATTTACTTCACCATTACTACTTACAACCGAACAAATAACTGATGTTAGCGTATAACGCAAAGCGAATTAAAACGATGTGTACACCCAATATATACTTTATAAGTTGAATACCTACAGTAATCATAAACAAGCATCAACTAACCCAACTAGCTACAAGTTAAAATTATCAAAATGGAATCCTCATACTCTAGTCTTGACTCTTACGAAGGTTACGCCGCTGAAATTTCAGCTCTACAACAAATTTCGTTGAATAAACTCAATGAACAATCTACCTCACCTACCGATCAAGGTATCTATAAATTTCTTATGATTAAGCGCCTCATTTATAAAACAACTTCACGACCACCTACACCTACACCATCACCTGAACGCTACGATAACATGATGGAGGAGGAGTGGTTGGACTCTTGTTTTGACGATCTTGAGGATAATGAATTCGAAGATTTCTATTCCGAGCCTGATCTATTAGCTTCCGATTGCCCTTTTACAAACTCTTTCCCTACCTCCAAATTTCCTTCCATGTCATTTAGCCATTCTGATAACACTTTTATATATTAAATTTACTTGATTTTGTACTATATATAGTTAGTGTTTAAACAATTTGTATTATACCTGTTTTCTTTTAATTATCTTTACCTATACCTTTTAAATGGATATTTTTTTACCAACTGTATGCTACATTTGATATATAGTTCAATTATTTGAATTTTATCAAATAGTACATAAGCTATTAAGTTTCTTTAGAATGTATAATAATATAATATAGCAAGAACTACCATCGTTCATATCTTCATTAAATTAAAACTTTTAGCAGCACCACACTGAAAAATTATAGAAATGGCCAATTTAAATCGATGGCAATATTCTGTATCCAAAGTATAATTTTACATGTGGTAAAAATAATTGGATGTGTCGATTCAGGGAACTTGTAGATAAGAGTATCTAGAATGTCTTAAACATTGATATCCATTTATTTAACTAAATAGAAACCCCAAGCTTCGATATATATAATTATGAAAAATTAATTTTTAAATAGCAAATTGTATGTCCAAAAGCGATCATTATTAAAAAATAAGGGCAATCTTTACAACTAAATTAGTGCTATAATTGCTATATTTTGAAAACATATTCGTCGCGTATAACCAACTGAAAGGACTGTAGTTGCTAGTAGTATCGTAAAACCAGTAGAAAAGAATAGGTATAAGGCAGCTTAGAAAGCATAAAATTGTATAGTATACTCATTCTCATATTAAAAAAGTCAACTTTAAACTAGATTCTCATTGGATACAAATCAAACCATTTAAAACATTATTAGCATCGTTCTGGAATAAAGTATCTTAATTTTACAAAATTTTTGCTCGAATGGTTTGATTGGATCGAGTACAAAGTCATCAACACCGCCATTGACACCTTCAGATAGCATCGTACGACGCTTCGAGCTTAAGTTATTATAAAATGATTAGGAGTATTGTTGGCCTATTTGATTCCTACAAAGGTCGTAAAAATAAACACTGCAAGTTTGGCACATAGTATGGTTGTAGCAAACCAACTTTCCGACAACTGTATGACAGGTAGAACATAGTTATTTATTCAAATTACACCGTTCTAAGCACCCCTTGTCTAACACGGATTTTGTATAAAGAGAATCCAAATGCTTTTTACCATACCGGTATTTCAATAAAAGTTTAGGTAGTTTTCAACTTTTATAGATTTAAAGTACTGTTCAACCACCTTGATGGTAGTGGGTACTATACAGAAAATTTGTCTACTATGCCAAATTTTCTAACATAACTTATAAAAAGTGAAATTAAAATTTAACTATGACATAGTTTTTCTGTTTTCACATTCCGCTTAACAGCCTCTTCTCATTGGTTTCAAGGACACCAGATACTTAAAGGATTAAGTTATAAGCATTGTTTTGAGATATTTGTTTGTACCTATCAAATATCCAAACACTGGCAAGCTTTCAAATATCTTCCATATCGGAATTATGAAATCCCCAATTTCATTGTTATATTTTGCATTATTTATGAGAACAAAGGGTAGCAAATAGCATTCCTTATCTAATAAATATAATAAAAAAGTTAACAAGGAAAGTACGACAAAATATATATTCACATTTTTTAAAGTGACGGGCTTTCTATCATTTTCTTTATCGAAATGTATACCACATGGATACAGTAAAAATTTTAAAGCTTCTTTTTAGTTTGTACAGATTCTATTCTACCAAAAATATTTCAAAGTTTAGTAATTGCCCTCTTTCAATATATGGAGATTGAAAAAAACCTTTCTCATTTATCTCTTCCTTTTCTCATTGCAATTAACTATTAGCTTTATTGATTAACAAACATAATCAGATCATTAACCTCAGCACAATTAACTATTAGCTTAAAATCTAAATCATTAAACTAAGTTTATAACATTGGTTTAATTTTTCACAATTCAACATTTAAGCATGCCATGTAGTGGTGAGGTCGATATATTTTAAAAAATAGTATATATATAATTGGAATGTACCACTAAAAGTAAAATTATAGTTTGAAATCTTTAAAAAGCCCAGTATACCGTTCTTTATAAAATCTGTATGAATATAATTACAAAATTTAAACTAAAGTTACCTCTATCTTAAATCTCATAACCGTTCAAGTTGTAATTTTAACACTTTTATTTTTCAGATGCTAACCACGAACAACAAGTATCAATTGATGAAAAATGTGGATATTTAGCTGGCAAGGAGAATTAGAGAATTATTGGAAGCATACGATTAACTCTTATTGTTTCGCTTTAAATATTTGTTATATTACCATTAGCTTCAAATTCCATCTCAATCGAAATTATACCGGGTTAATTAATTTATTGATTTACATTTTCAGTGCTATAATCTAAAATTAATAAATCTGATTCAAATATTATCTAAAGTTTCGTTTAATATGATTTTTAATATATATCTTACTTCGAGTCCCGTAATCTAGTCGTTTTGAATCAACAGATTTTCATTCATTATTCCGTTTGTCGGGTTCAATAATTGCTTCCCGAAATTATGTTTTGATGTGAAATAGAATCTATCTTACAATCTTCTAAAAAGCTAAACGTATGTTCAAATTTATTTTAATATCCTCCATTTACAGAATATAAACCTAAATTACTATTCGTTACAGATTTTTTATGACGATATATTTCTGAGTTTGAAATTCGGGTATAAATTAAAAATTATTTAATTGAATTTTCTCAAAAAAATATATAAGTTTTACTAGTAAAATAGATACTAAGGGAAAATATGCTTTTACTTAGTTGGTTTAATCTAGCGAATAAAATTCATTAAATTACTATTTGAAATGCATTTAATTTGTTGTATTTTTTGCAAAATTAGAATACTAAGCGCTAATTACCATATACCCTAAAAGTTCCCAATTATTATTATATTATAGCTAGCACTATCAGTTTATTTAAAGATACCTAAAATTTAAATTTACTTTTCACAAGTTGTGACATTCTAGAGAAGCTATTACTCTAGTAAATCCATATATAGAATATAATGTGAGGCTTAGGTGCTATAATAGTCTTGCAGAATTTATATATTTTTACTTAGTACTTTTAGCTTTACTAATTTATTTTTTGCTAGTTTTATAAACTAATTAAAGTTATTAGACCTACTATAATTTATATAAGTAGCAATCTTCTTTAAAAACCTTTATTATATTCTAGAGTATTTATATTAAAATAATAAATTAGTATTCATAAAAATATAATTAAAATTAGTTTAAAGTTAAATTATTATTTACTAATATATAATTATTATCAATATTAATAATATAAATACTTATATTGTTATAAATAAAAATAATAAATATATATACCTTTTTTATATTTTTTAATAAATCTAGCTATATAATTTAAAATATTTATTATTTTCTTAATTATAGCTAATTTTAAACTATATAAAATACATATTTAATATTAATATTTACTTTAAATCCATTAAATCTATTAAAATTAGTAGTAATATTATAATTATATTTTTAAGTTTTTTAAGTTTTTAGATAATACTTAAAAATATTATATGCTACTTAAAATAATAATATAATATTTACTAATAATATAATTATTTAATTAACTGTTAATTTTTAAATTATTATTTATTTAGCTAAAATTTTTATTTTTAACTTTTATTTATAGCTAATATAAAATTTATTTCTTATTTATTTATTTATTTAAAACTAATTATATATATATTATACTATTAAATATAAATTTTTATTATTTAAATTTATTTTTAAAATTTATAATTTAGTTGTTTTTAAGAATTAAACTTTTTTTATATTTATAGAATTATATTTTTTTAATAGATATTAGTAATATATACTTTTATTATAATAATACTATAATTTATAGCATTTAATATTTACTTTAAAGTAAGGCTTAATTTAGATAAATAATAAAGTATTTTAATTATTTTTAAAAAAATCTTATTTTAGTATTTTAAGCTTTTTTAAATTATAATTATTTTTAATATAGTTTTAAAATAAATACAATATAAATAAAAAATTAAAATATAATATTTAAAAAAAGCTTAATAAAAATTATTATTTATAAGAATTTAACAACTTTTATTAAACTATTACTATTTATTTTATTTTTATTATATAGTATTATACTATATAATATTAAATATTATAAAAATATAGTAAAAAAAGGTATTTATATTAGACTTATCTTATATAATAAAATAAAATAAGTTAATATAAAGCTTTTTTATTTTAAAATATAGCTTTAAAAATAAAAATAAAATATTTAATACTTAAAGTATAACTTTAAATATATTTTAAAATAGTTGCTAAATATATATGTTTATTTATAAAGTAGTAATTTTATATTAATATAAATATTAAACTGCTATTATTATAAATATAATATATAAAGCTAAAGCTTAACTAAATTATATAAATTTTTCATATAAATTATAAAGTATATTTTAGTATATTTTTTTAACTCTTTTATTTTTTTAACTAGTTTATATTTATGTCTATAATATAATTAGTTATAACTTTTATTTAAGCTTTTATTTTATAACTATAAAATATTTTTTAAAAATACTTATAAAAATTTTAAAAAAATTTAAAAATAAATATCTTTAAATTACTTTTATAAGTTTATTTAATTAGTTTAATTTAAGTAGTATTAATATTAAATTATTAAAGTTTAGTATTAAATATAGATAATTTAAAAAGATAAAAAATAAATATAGTAATAAAATAGATAGCTAATAAAATAAAGTTAATAACTTAGTAATTAAATAAGAAGTTAGAAATAAAAAGTAGCTATATATTAGATAGCTTTATTAAAAGACAATACTTAATATTAGCTAATAATTCTTTATTATAGTATAAAGTATAGACTGGTAATTTTATAAAAACTTTTAGATTACTATAGTAGTTAAATATTATATTTATATATATTTTTTAAATTTTAGCTTTTTTTAGTATATAAGTATATTAAAACTATATTTATATTTTATTAAAGTTTTAATGTATATTTTTAATATTATAATAAAAATATATTTTAAAAAGTATAAATAATAGCTAAAAAATATTTTTAAATAAATTTAACTAAAATTTACTAAAAGCTTATTCACTTTATAATTTTTAATATAAACTATATATTTTATTTTTAATATTTATTAGACTTTCTTATAAATAAAGTTATTATTTATAATACTAAATTAAAAATAACAATAGTAGTTGATTTTACTAGTAAAAAAGCTTAGTTTAAATATAGTAAATACCTATATAATTAACTAAAAAGAAATTTATTAAACTTTTAAATTACAAATATTAACTTAATATTTTTAGTATTTTAAAAAATACTCTATTATATTAGTATTTATTATATATAGTTAATTTATATTAAATATTATTTTTATAATTTTTATAATATTATATATATTAATTTAGCTAATAAAAATATATAATTACTATGCATTTCTATATTTATTTATATTAAATTAATTTAAATATTTAGAAAAATTCTTTTTAGTAAAAGTAGTAAGATAGCATAAATTTACTAAACTTTTTTAAAAAATAAAGTTTGAAATTTATAAAAAGATAGCAAAATAGTATAAATTTACAAAACTTTAAAAAAAAATAAAGTTTAAAATAGTAGGTTTGAAATTTATAAAATATTTAAGTATATAGTTGTAAAAATATTAAAAATAAATATAATAAAGTAATAATATCTACTATTATTATATATGCTAATAAGTATATTAAAATAAAAAATATATTTATTGGTATTAATTTATAATAAAATTCTATTAATAATAAAAAAGTATTAAATTTAAGATAGTATAATAAATTATAAAATTAAATACTTATAATAAATTTATTACAAAATATAATAATAAGTAGATCTAGTAATTTAATTATTATTAATTTTAATATTGCTAAAAATAATAAATTAGATAGTATAAAAATAATAAAAAATTATATAAATAATATTATATTCTATTAAAATATATTTAGTAAAGATAAACACCACTTTTTTTATAATCTAAATTAAGTAATAATATATTAGTAATAATATATAGTATTATTAAACTTAAAGTTAATAATAAATTAACTAGTATTAATATTTATACTAATAGTAAATATATTATTATAAAGTTAAATATAGTAATTTATAAAGTTTATCTTTTAGTATTTTTTAATTACTAATATAAATTTGCCACTTTTATTAAATAAATTAACTCAACTACTTAATAATTAAATAAATATTTTTAATATAAATAAAGTAATAAATAAAATAAAAATCTTAGTTTAAATAATATTAATAGTATAAATTTTTATTTAAATATAAAAAATATAATTAAAAATAAATTATTCATAAAAATAAATAGTTATTAAATAAAATAAAATATATTTAACTTTTAGCCTAATATATAAATAAAATATACTTTATATAATAAAATATATAAATTCAATAACTACTTAGTTAAAAATATTACTTTGGAAGTATTTTATATAAAAAATTATTCATCTTATTATAAAATATAATTTTTTAACTAAAATATAAATATTATTATTAAAAGTATTATATTAAAACTTATTTTTAATAAAGTATATATAAAATTAGCTAATTTTATATTTAATAGCTATAATTATTTAATAATTTATAATAGTATTATATTTTTAATATTTAGTAAATTTATTTAAAAAAAATAATCTTTAATATAAATATATGTATATATTATTAATATAACTAAAAGTAGATTTTTAATATTTTTAAAATATAATAATAATAATAATATAAAAATATTACTTAAAAAAATATGTATAAGATTAGAATTTAACTTTAATAATATTTTAAATATAAAATAATAAAAATAATTACTAGTAGTAATAGTATTTCTATATATAAAGTATATTAAAAAAATTACAAAATATTTACTTTTATTATATTACTTATTTTAATATATAACTATAAATTAGAAATATATATAATTAATTTAACAATACTAAAAAAAATATAGGTTTTTTTTTTTAATAATATTTATATTATAAGAAATAATTTTATTAAATCTTATAATTTATTTAATTCTAAATATAAATTAAGAAAAATTAATCTTAAAAAAAACTTAAGTATATAAATGTTAAAGAAAAGTTATTAGTTCAATTAATTAAAGAAGCTATATTTTAGTATAGTAATAAAAATCTTAAATAGCTATTATTTATATTAAAAACTAGAAAAAGCTATATAACTAAAAATAATAAAGTTTAACAACTTATAAAGAATTTTTATATAAATAAAAAAAAGCTGAAAATTTTAATAAAAGAGTTTATAAATAGGCGATCAGCTACTTTTGAAAGTAGCTGATTTCAATTTTAAAAATTAAATAAAAATAAATTAAGCTAATAAAATTAGCT
>JAWQFY010000897.1:0-18074 GCA_037055185.1 Capillidium rhysosporum
AAAATAAACTGAAAAATATTGGTTTTATTTGTACAAATGTAAAACCCCTTTTTGGTCAGTTCATTTTTTACTATATTACAATAAATTTAAACTTAATTAATACCAAAATTTAATATAATACTTATATTATTATAATAAAACTATAATAATAATTTTTTAAAATTCTGTTTCTTTATTTTTATTTTATAAAATGTGATAGAAAAAGGGTTTTACATTTGTGCAAATGTAAAACTGCTACTGTAGATATATTATCTTTTTTATAAGCTCTTTTATAAATATTTTCTTCTCTTATTAACTTTTTAGGAGTTTTTTTCTTAATATAATATTGTTACTTTTTTCTAGTAATCTTTATTAAAGTTTATTTTAATTATAGATGTTTTTAGCTTTTATTATATTTTTATATCTTTGCTAAATTTTCTAAATATCTTATATTTACTCTATATTACTTATAAATTTTCTTAAAATTATAATTATTATACTTTGTTTAACTAACTACTATACTTTTTCTATCTATTATTTTAATTTAAAATTTTCCATTAATATATTTTAAAATATAAAGCTATCAATAAGCTATTAAACTTTTATTATTAAATATTTCTTATAGAGTTATTTTCTTATAGGTATTACTATTTCTTTTAGAATAATTTACTTAATTATATCTCTAATATAGCTAATTCTAAGCTGGTAATTTTATTACTGCAATTCTAGCTAACTTTAAAGCTAAACTAAAAATAAAAATTTAAGTAAATATAAGAAAATTGGCAATAAATAACAAAAATAATAGTAAACTAATAAAATATAATAAAATAATATAAAATAATATAAAATAATAAAATAAATTAAAATAAAATAAGATATTTATTTTAGTATACACTACTTTTTCTTATATACTAATTTGTTATTCTTTATTTTTTTCTAAAATTTCCTATTAATCAAAATATAACTCCTATTTTATTGCTTTTTTATTATTTTCTAAACTTTTATATTAATTAAAATCTAACTTCTAATGGTTTTTTTAGTATATTTATATTGACTGTATAGTTAACATTTATTAAAATTATATTTTTATATATAGTAATTTTATATAAATTCAATTAATATTATTTAAATAATTAATATATTTTATTAATTTTTTTATTAAAAAAATAGTTTAGCTTTAATATTTAATTTTAAAACTAACTTTTTTTCTAAATTATTTTAGTAATATATTATAGCTTAAAGGCTTTATATTTAAGTTTTATAAAATCTAAAATTTATTTAATTTATAAATTTTTAAAACTTTTTCATCTTTATTAAATAAAAATTAAATTATAAATTTATATTTTATAGTACTAAATATTATAAAGTTATTTATTTTTAAATATACTAAAAAAGTAATTTAAATATTTAAAAATATATTTAATATAACTAAATAAGTTAAACTAATATTTTAGCTATTTTAATAATTAAATTAATAAATTTTAATTTTATAATATAAATAAATTATTTATAAAATTTTATTTATAGTATATAAATTATATACTTTTATATTTATTTATTTTTAAGCTAAATTTAAAAAATTAAAATTAAATATTTAATATTTAAAATTAGCCTTAAATACTTTAATATAGTTAATAAATTTATAAATATACTATAAATAATGTAATTATTAAATATATATTTAATAATTATACTTTTTATAATTAGTAGCTTTCTTTTTTAATAAATATATATACATTTATTTATTTATTTTTAGCTTATTTTATTAGTTTAATTTTTGTTTTTTTATTTTTAAAATTAAAGTTAGCTATACTTAAAAATAACTATTTATTTATTTATTTTAACTTATTTATACTTTTTATTATTATTATTTGTTATATTATACTATATTATAAATACTTATACTATTATAATTTTTTTATAATATATACTATTTACTACATTTTTATAATTATAGTTTAAACTACTTTATAGTATACTATATTTAACTAAAGTAGCAAAAAATACTAATTGTTATATTAATAAAATTAAATAATTTATTTATTAATTAAAATTTAATATTAAAAATAAAACTAAAACAATAAATTAAAATTTAAAAATTATATAAATGCTATTATAAGGTAAAATTAATATTAAAAAAATTAAAATAAAACTAACTATTAAAATAAAAAAACAAGTAATAAAATCTAATATAAATAAATTTAACTATACTAATAAGCTTTTATTTTAAAATAAAAAAATAAGCTATAAAAGTTAAAAAATAAAAAATAAAAACTTAGTCTTTAAATTTAATAAAATTTATTTAAAAAAAATTATTAAATAATATTTAAGTATATATATAACTTTAAATAGCTTATATTATATATTAATTTTTTATATAGTTAATATACCTATTTTACTTTTTTATTTTTTTATTTTACTTTATTTTACTTTATTTTTTTATTTTTTAAAATTTTTAAAATTTTATTTTTTAGCTTTAATTTATTAATTATAATTTATTATATAAAATAAAACCTTATATTAATTTCTTTTAAAATTTATAAATTATAATAAGCTACTTAAAATAATTTTTTTCTTAATTTTCTAAATAAAATTAAATTTATAAATAAAATATTATTATATTTTTTATTTATATTTTTTAAATAGTTCTTTATTAGTAATAACATTACTTATAAATATTTTACTATTATTTTTTATAGCAGTATAATTATATTTTTACTTATTTTTTACTTGTTTTTTATATTATATACAAACTGTATTATTTTAACAGTTATAAAAGCTTAAAAATACTTTGAATTTTATTTTTATAGCATTAAAAATTAGGCTTATACTTATAAACTTATAAATATTTAAGCATTTAATTAAACTTAGTTATTTAACCTTATAATATATATTTATTAACTAATTTTTAATTTTAATAGTAAAAAGTAATATACTGGTTTTACTAGTATAATTTCTAACTTTTAACTTATTTATTTAAATATATATATATTTAATAATCTATATAATTTAAGCTAACTAGCTATATTTAAAACTTTTAATACTATAAATTTTTATTAATATAATATATATATTAAGTTTTTTAAAAATATAGTATATTTAATAGTCTTTCCAATAATTTTAAAAATATAAAATAAATTATTTTGTAAAAGGTACTAAATTTTGCAAATAGAGCAATTTTATTAAAAAGTTATAAAAATTAGGTTAATTTACTTTAAAATAATAAATTCTGTAAAAGTATAAAAGCCAATCATTTTAAAATGAATTACAATTTATTAAAGAAAATTTAATCACTCCAAACTATCTATAAATATATATCAAAAATAATTATATCAATCTAAACTATATAAATTCAATATAAAAACACCTAAAACTTAAAAAAATATTATTTATATTAATTTTTAAAGTGTAATACTTCATTAATTAGATGGAAATTATAAATAAACCTAAATCTCCTCTCCTTACAAAAAATCTGTGTAATTCAATTTGTTGCAATATCTAAAGGCAATTATCACTACTGCTATTACTTGGTAAATTGCCTGGCGAGAAGATTTGACCTACCGGATTGGTTGTTAAGCTGGGAGCCGAATTAGGTGGAGATAAAGTCTCAGATGAGGAAATAGAAGAGTTGGTGTTGTTAGAGCTTAGGAGTTTACCACTGGATTCCAAACTAACTGCCCTTAACCCATTAGGATTCGAGTTGTTGAGGTTGATAATGTTAAGTGGAGAGTTAGTTATATTAATCCGTTCCGTAGAATTTGAATTGGTAGTAGTAGCGGTGTGATTAGGGGTGGTAGGTGGTGTAAGGCTAGTTTGATCCTTATCTTTATTGGACCCACTAAAAGAACTGGAATTGATAACAAGTTTACCTTTTGTGTTATGTTTAAGTACAAATACCGGATTAAGGTTTAAATCCTTGAGTTGTTGGTAGATAATTAAGGGTTTTTCATCCATGTCTAATTTGCGTTCAGTACCGTTAGATTGTGTTATGTATAGAGAATAATGTTGCCAGGAATCTTGAATCTTGTACTTTCTTAAAGCTGCCGGTATAACTTTATGGCAAGGGTCATCTAAGCATATACGGAATGATTTGTACGCCTCGTTCTCACGGTACTGTAGTCTATGACCGTATACTTTAATAGCATCAGCCGAATTGGAACCGTTTGTGTGTAATAAATCTCCACTAGTAGGAGTGAATTCCTGAGATCGATTCTAGTTTATAAAGAAATAAGTTCTAAGATAATTATTTGGTGTCTTGTACCGTGGATGCGGAAAATAAGGGATCTAGGCTGCTTGGTGAGCTAGGCGATACAGGTGTATGGTGATCATCCTTAGCATTTAAACTCTGGCTGACCGAATGACCCGAACTTAAAGTTGGGGTCAGGTTATTCCGTGGTTGGCTCGACCCTAAAAGTGAGTTGGGACTGCCTTTAGTATGGTGAGTTACAATCGGTGATGGCCGATTCTTAGAGGGTTTGATAGGTACGTAACTTTGCTATAAAAATAGCATAAAATAGAAATATTAGCTATCGTAGATGAGGTAAAAACATATAAATGTGTACCATATTCGGGTTAAATTTTGCAGTCCAACGCAAGTCATCTCTAATTTTAGTTACTTCTGAAGTTAATCTACCTACCTCTTGTACCAAATGTTTTATAACCGCATCTATTTTATTTAAATTATATTATTATATCTATGTTTTTTACCTCTTTCTTTTAAAGCTAAAATCAACTTCTGATCCTGTAACTGGTACCCACCGAAAAGCTCATCTTGGTAATTCTAAATTTATCTCTTTAACTCATATATATGTGTTGTATACTTACTACTTTATCATCTTTATTCACTATTAATCATTTTTTAAATAATTATACATATACGAGTTTACCTGGTGGTAGATAATCTTCTGTATAAATAGGTAACCGGTATTTTAATTTCAATTCGTAAATAGCTTTCAATATTTGGATACGTTTACCGACTGAAGTTACCGATAGATCTATCAAACATTCGTGATCTAAATTTATTAATACATCACCAGCCACGCCTTCATCTTTTTTTATTTAATTAATACTACCTTGATATATATTCTCATTTACCTTTAAAAGGTTTCTTAAAGTTATCAAAACCTATCGTGCCTAGCCAACTAGTTACTTGATCCGTATTCCAATTTAAAACTGAATCATCCATCTAAATCTTGTCTTCTAATATTAAACCAAGTAGTTGAAGTTGGCTGATTGATTTTTAATTTTATCGTATTTCTGCGATTTAGAATTTGGAATTGTATAAGTTGTAGAATCTTCAAATTTAACGTATTTAACTTTTTTGGTCTTTAGAAAATATTGAAAATTTATCAAATTTTTAAACTCAGATCTAGAAATCAAAAATTGATATAAGCACCAATTTGACGATAAATCTATAAGCTACGTTAACTTCTAATCGGCACTTTTCAGCTGGTTTTGGATTAGTAGGAGTAGGAGCTTTATTGTTGAGTTTACGTAAAAGGGGTTTAGTTTCTTAGCAGATATTATGATACCAGATATCAATAATTTTAGAGTTGAATAGTAGCTAAAAATTACTCCTAGATGTTAAACTAAGTATCTAAAATAATCATAAATTAATCCACAGTAGTTAAGTGTAAGCATTTTTTAAATAAAATGATAACGGTATCGTAATCACCAACTTCAACTTGAAACCAGGCTAACTAAGTATTTCTTTAAGTATATATCAGCTACTTTCAGGTACATCTTCGCATTAAATGAATTGTTGAATGTTGGTGCTTTTTTAAATGTAAAAAGGTGAAAAAATCTAGAGAATAATATGATGAATATAGCAAACGGATCACCTTAAGAAATTTTATCTCTAACAGCTTTATCTGGCGATCTTAATATATTATAAAAATTTTTATTGAAGGCTAGATGGTGAGCTAAACGTAGCCAAACCGACAAAACAGTAAATTATAAAAGTTAAGGACCAAAATGGAAAACTTTCAGTTCACCAAGGAAACTTAAACTTTTAGCTTCCATAGTACTAAATAGAAGTAGAGCGAAAGGATAGTTAAGGATATTAAAGAGTATTTAAATAGTTGGAAATGATACTATAAAAGGTATAATATTTTTAATTCTAGTTTCGATGAATCTTGATAAATTTTTCAAGGTATATCCAACCGTAGAGGTTATCTGTTGTATGGACCATTAGGATCGGGAAATCTTTTATTCAAGCTTTGGATTGTGGCTTGAGCTACAACATATGTATCTTAAATTTAAATAAAAGAGGTTAACCGATAATGGACTTAAAAATGCACTTATTTTGATACCAGAATGGGCCATAATACTTTTGAATGATATCAGTGCTACTACTACCAAAAGAGTGCAGACCGACCAACAGGGATATTTTTACCTACTGCTATTAAAAATTTAATGTATTGTGAAATAGATTTCAATTTATGGACACATTCAGTGGTTTATTCAATGTTTTGAGTAGTGCAGCACTTACCGAAGAATGTATCATTTTATGATTACTAACCACCTTATTAAACTCATTCTTACATCAATAAGACCGGGTGGAATCGACCGTAGAAAGTTACTGGATGAAATCTATCCTTACCAAATCAAATACATTTTTTTAAAGTTCTACGAGAGTCAGACAACCTTGGCTGATCAATTTGTAGAGAAATTGAAGACTCATAAGGTTAGGCAGCATCCCTACAAGCTCATTTTGTATATTTTAAGGATGATTCTAAATTGGCAGTAAAAAGTCAGAAACCAAATGATAAGGATGATGTCAACATTTAAAGGTTTTTATAGTATATTTCTTATTTAAAATTTGTTTTATGCAGGTTTAAATGATATTAGTAAATAGGTAATCAGCTATTTTCGAAACAGCTGATTTTGATTTTAAAAATCAGATAAAAAAGTATTTACTCAATTTATCGGGTAAATACCAAATAAATATATATTATAGATTAAGCTTTTTGTATATCGAAAAGTTTAAAATTTTCGTTGAATTTCACCGAAAGTTAAAGATGAAACATAATTTTTAAAGGAGGTACATACCGCTTTGTGACATGTACTTTCATTAGTAGTGTACCCCTTTAAAAATAAGATAAACCGAGAAATATTAAAATTTTCTAAGAAAAAATGCATTAATAATAAGTTATTTATCTCAACAAGAAAAAAACCGTATAAAATTTGGAATACTAGTATAAATCTATTAATTTCAAAATTTAGTGGTACATCAATATTACAAAAATAAAGTTACATAAATATATATATATACAAACATATTTGAATTATCTAATATTTAAATAGTATATAGATAATATTTTTTAATTTGGAGAATCTTTTATTATTAAAAGAATTAAAGATAAATAATAATAGAAACTGTAATACTAAAAAGAGTTTATTTATATCAAAATACCCCTTCATTTGTAGCTTTTAATTGTAGATATTTAAGTATATACTTTACAACTCTTATATATACACTATAAGCTTTGATTATACTAATAAGATAGTAAACTATATTATTAAGCTATAGTTTATAGTAGTTGTTGATAAATTTTTTTAGCTTATATTTATTAGTAGTCTTTATAAGAAATTAACTATTACTCTCCTTTTTTATTATATAGAAAAGCTAACTACAATTTTTTAAGCTATTTAATTTTAATAATTTTATATTATATATATAATTTAAGTTTTTTCAGTTATATTAAAATTACTGCTTTTCTTCTTCTTTTTTCCTTTTTTTAAATAAAAAACCTTCTTTTTTCTTTAATTTAAAGATTGTATTACCTAAATACACTATAAATATATATATAATTCTACTTTTACATTATAATTAGATATAGCCTTAGCTTTAATAAACTAAAAGTTAGTTTTTATTTAGCTTTTTCCTACTTTTTTCATAAAAAATTATATTGCTAACTACTTTGCAATTAGGATTTTTATAAAAGTAAATTATATTAAAGCTTAAGCTAAATTTTTATATAGTATAAAATTAGTATAAAATTAGTAAAAAGATTAATGCTATTAACTTTTATATAATATATATAAGTTTAAAACTAGTTTTTAGTAATTAAAGTTTATAAAGTTTATTTTTTTATTATATAAAAAATTATTTATAAAATTAATTTAAATTATTTTTTAAAAATAAATTTATATAAATATTCTATTTAAAATTAATATATATATATTAAATATGTAATCTTATATTTATAAAATAATACTTTAAAGTTTACTTTTTTATATTTTCAACTGCATAAATTATAAATAACTATATAGTTAAATATTTATAACTTAAAACAATATATATTATAAAATTTATTAACTAATATATATATATATTGCTTTTAGCTTTTTAGCTAAAAATTTTATAAATATTATATTTTTTAAATTTATATTAAATTATGTAACTATATTATATAAATTTAGATAATAAAATTAAGATAATTAATATATTTTTAGCTTAAAATACAATTTATAAACTATATATTTTCTTTTTTTATAATTAAAATAAAGCTTTTAATATAAAAACTTTACTTTTATATTTTATATAGCCTAAATTTTATTTATATTTAAAACTTTTTTAGTAAAGTTAAAATAAAATAAAAGTATAACTTTATATTTTACCTTATTATTTTTAATATTTTATATTATTTATATTAAAAAAATATATTGTTTTTAAGCACAAATTAGTAAAAAAGTATATATATATATATTAAAAAAAGTTTAGATAATTTTACTTTATATAATAAAATAAGTTAAGCTATTATATAAGTTTACTAACATTTATAATAGTATATTATATAGTATTATATTTTAAATTTATTATCTATTTAGTTTAATTACTAAAATATTTATATAGTAAATTTACTTATAATATTTAATATATTTATATACTTTTTTAAATATTTAAAAAATAATTATACTATTTTTAAAATTATTATTATTATTTATATTAGTTAAAAATTTAATAAATTAATTAATTAAAGTTTTAATAATTTTAATAATTTTAATTAGCAGTTTATATAAAACTATAATCTAAGTAAATTAATATTTAATGTATTAAATTTAAACTAAATTTAAGCTTATTAAAATAATTGAAATAAATTATAAATATATTTATAGTATAATAACAAATTTACATTTACTATTATATATATAATATATATATATTTATAGCTTTTAAAAATTAATAAAATTTAAATATAATTAAAAGTTTAAGACTAAAATTTTCTAATATTTAAATAATAAATATATTAATTATAATTTAAATTAGAAAGTACTTTATTATAAAAAATTATAATTATAATTTTAAAAAAAGCATATTTATATTAATATATTTTTTTAATATTTCAACTTATTTTTTATTACTATTAGCTATAAAATATAATTTTTAACTACTCTATTAAAACTTTTAAAATTTAGCTAAAACTTTATATAGCTATTTATATTTTAAAAAAATTAGATTTACAAGTAATTTATCTTTTTACTTACATTAAAAAAAAATTAATATAATTTTATAAATTTATAGTATTTTTTATACTATAAAAAAGATAGAGTATAATTTTAGTAAATTATTTTTAAATATTTATAAGCTAAGCTTAAAAGTATTTAAGCATTTTTAAATAAGTTACAACTTAGACTATAAATAGTTTTTTATAATATAAAAAATAAAAGTATAGCTTTAATATTAGTTAAAATTTTTAGCTATTATAGTAATATAAAAAAATAATATAAAAGCTATAATTTTATATTTTGCTATTATATAGTAAAGTTATATATTAATAATTTAATACTTTTTTAAATAATTTTTTAGAAAAACTTAAAATAAAACTACTTAAGTAAATTTATATATTTTTAAGCTAAAAACTATAAAATTTATTTATTTATTTTACTTTTTATATATATTAAATATATATTTTTATATATTAAAAGTAAAACTTTTAGTATATTTAGAATTTTTTATACTTTTAAAGCAATATCTTAAAAGTTAGCTTTATTACTATTAAATTAGTATAAATTATAATTTACTATTTAACTAGATTTATGATTTTAATTAAACTAATATATATAATATTTATTTTTATGCTATATTATAAAAATATTATATTTATTAAATTTGTATTTATTTATATAACAAAATTATATAAGGTTATATAATACTATTTAAATAATTAATATATTTAAAAAGTATACTTTTAATATTAAAGTATAGCTTTAATACTATATTATTTATTTTTTAAACTATTTTAATAATTTATTATAGTATTAAATTAAAGATTTAGTTTTTACAAAACCTAAAAACTATTTAATTTTATTTATATTTAAATTTTTTACTAATTATATAATAGCTAAAAAATAAAAGTCAACTTTATAAACTATATAATATATAATATTATAAAATTATATACTTAGCTTATAAATATAGCTATATATATAAAGCTTTAAATATTTAAAATATATTAAAAATAAACTTACTTTATAAATTAAAATAAGTTATTTTAATACTTTAGCTGTTTTAAATTTTAAAGTAACATTTTACTATATAAAGTATTATTAAGATTTTTTTAATAAATTATTATTTTGTAGTCTAATTAAATAAACTATAAACTTATATATAAAATGTATAAGTTAAAAGTATTTATATATTTAATATACTTCTTATATTAAATTATTAATTAAGCTATATTTAAATATTAAAAGTTAAATATTTAACTAAAATATAATATTGATTAGCTTTAGCTATATTTTTAATTATATAATTATATTATATAAATAATATAGTTTTTTAATATATATTTAATATATAAAGCTTATAGCTTTAAATATATAATTTTTATAATTTTAGCTTATATTTATACTATTTTATTTACTTAGTAAGTAGAATTTAAGATATAGGGTTTTTTTATATAATATAATTAAAAAAATAGTAGTTTTTTTTAGTATATATATATTAATACTATATTAATATCTTATTAAAATTTTAATATATATTTATACTATTATTATAATATATATTAAAAAATTATAATTAATAGCTAAAAAAAATTTAATTTTAAATATAATAAGTATTAACTATAATATTTTATATGTAAAGCCTAAAGTTATAAATATTTATAAAGTAAAATTTTTAAATTTTTAAATTATAATATATTGAATTTTTTATTATGATTTAACTATATATTGATATATAAAATTTTAAAAATATTTTATTATTATTTTGCAGTAAAAATACTTTTAAAAGTAATATTATTTTTAAACTTTTAGTAAATTATATTAAATATAAAATATTTTTTAATATATTAAAATAAATATATAAGAATATTTTTAGCTAATTTTATTACTTAAATTTATTTTTACTTAATTTTTAAAATTGAAATTAGCTATTTTTAAAAGTAGCTAATTATCTATTTATATAATTATTTCTTAATATATACTTTATATTTATAACTACTAGCTATAAATATATATATATCTAATAGTTATTAAATTATTATATATTATTTTATCTATAAAATAAATAGAATATAAGTTATAATTTTTTATTTTTTTAATAATTTTATAGTAAAAATATTAAAATATTAATATTTAAGTTATTAATACTATATTTATAATATTTTTTTAATAATATAAATTTAAATAAAGTTTAATTATATTTATATATAATAGATATTATTTATAACATTTTATAATTTGTAAAAGAAAAAATGTTAAATTTTAAAATTTTTTAATAAAATATATTAAATATTATATACTTTTTAATATTTAAAAAAATAAAAATAAAAAGTATTACTTTTAATATATATAGTTATTTTAAAAAAAATAAAAAAGTATACAGTAATTAAATTAAGTATAAAAGTATTTTTAATATTAAAAAAAATTTAACTAAAATTAATTAATTAAAAAATATATAAAATTAATAAAATATATTTTTTTTATAAGTTTAAATCAATAATAAATAAATATTTTTATTATATTTTTAATTAATTAATTTTATTATAGCTAATTATAATTACTTAAATATTTTATAATTTTACTTTAAACTATTTATAGCTTTATACTTACTAAATATATATTTTTTATTTACTAAAAAAGTTAAACTATACTACTTATATTTATATAATTTACCTTATATATCAAATTTTCTACTTAGTTATTAGTTTAATATATATATTTTTTCAATACTAACTTTTTAATTAATTATTTAATTTTTTTAATTTTGCTTACTAATTTTATTAGCTTATACTTTATACTTTATAAGTTATTCTAAAAACTAAGATATTTTTTTAAGCATTTTATAAATATAATACTTACTAAAATTAATTATAACTAATTTCTTTATAATAAAATATTCTAGCATATTTAAACTTAGAAATAAAAAAATATAACTATTATAAAATATAGTTGTATATATTTTTTCTTTTTTATAGTATGGTAAAAAATGTTGTAAATAATGTAGCTAATTTTTAATTAGCCTATTTTAGTGATTTTTATTAAGTAAACTTATCTAATTTACTTTATATTACACTTGTATATTATTAAACATATTTATAATACTAAATAAAAATATAAAAATAAACTTAATAATATATATTATATTTTGTTAATATAATAATAATAAAATATAAGCTAATATTAAATATATAATATTAAGCTTAATCTAGTATATATATTATTTTAGAAAATCTTAATTTATTATATTAAATAAAAAACATTAACTATTTAAAATTTTAATAAATAGTAATTCTTTATTAGCAAATTTATATAAATATTCAGTTTTAAAAGAAAATTTCAAAACTATTATTTAATTTAAAAATCAAATAGATTTAAAAAATGGCAGCTGCCACAAATCCCAGCTAATGACCTGTCTTCCAGCATCCTAACATTGCTTTTGCCTTAGGAGCTAAGTCTTTCTAATATAAGAAATGAATTTTGCAAAGCTTTTGAGTAGCCTCACAATGGGTAAAATATAAAAAATTTTAAGAACTTCTAATTTAGATATAAGCATTTAAGTTTATACCTAGTTGTAACTTTCTATAAAATTTTCTACAAAATTTAGGTTTAATTTTTAACTATTTGATAATTAGTCTATATAATATTCTAAGTTCAAGCAAGGTATTTTCAAGGTTAAAAAATTAGAAAATTAATATTTAACTATAATAGAAGAAATAAAAGGGCTAATAATTTAATTAATATTGCTCCTAAAACAAACCATCGTTTATAAATAAATATCACTATATATATATAAATTTAACGTGGGCGGTTAAAGTAGGCATTTGCAAAAGAAAGTGCTAGTGTGGTAATTGTTAATACCATAGAACTAATAACTAACTCGCGATATCCAACTTCGGACATAAAAGCAAAAAAAATACGTCCCATTAAGCTTGCTATAAGAGGTGACCTGAAAAGCATTTTAGTTTAGAAATGTAAAGTATAAAGTACTTTTCAACTCTTCTAGATTCTTTGGCCATACATTTAGACCAAATCGCACATTTCTCAGCAAGAAAAGAAACTGGGTCATGACAGCGATTAATTTCATAATCTTTTTTGCAACTTAGACTTTTTGATATGTTAGCTAAGCTGAGAGTAAGTAAGGATAACTAAAAACATTTAAATTACCTTGAATTTTTTCATCTACCAAAAAATTTATATCCTCAAGAATTGTTGACCAACATCTATAAACTATAACCAGTATACCAAACATTAAAATAAGTGGTACAATTTTTAAATAAAGATTTGGATTAAAGTAAGAAAGTAATCCAGTTCTCAATTCGCTTCCCAAAAGATTTGAATTAGTCAATGAAAGTTGATTTAAATCCTTATGAGTTATAGAGTTAATAGCAAACGTTTGTAACGATTGATCATCCTAAATAAGTATATCCAAATAAGATATTAGTTCATTTAATTAACTTGTAGAAAAAATCATAAAAATTACCGAATCTTCAACTTTTTCAAAAACATTAAAAATATATTGCTGCTTCAATCTTAATTTCCCAATGGGGGCATTTTCAGTTTTCTTAGACAAATTAAACCAATTGGTAAAAGCTGTAAAATTCGAAGCGTTTTTTATGGCTAAATCCAACTGTTCTAGACTGAGATCCTCTTGCCCCTTTAATTTACGCAAATTATTCGAATCATCTAAGTTAATGGAAGAAGCGCTATTTGGTATTTGAATAAAAGAATTTTGAAATTGAGCTAAAAACATAAGTCATTTAGAAAATAAGCAAAATTACGATCTTTTGATTCTTTTCTTTTAAAACCGTTAGCCATAAACCGTATAACACCATCCTTAAGATTATTGAATTTAGTTTCTTTTTTAGTAAATTCTGGTAGTTCTTTAGCTAGCATGTTTATTGAAATCGAACTAACAATTTAAAAGTGTAGGAAAAAGTTAAGGCGAAAATCATAACTTTTGTATTTTATTGAGAAATTTTGTTTGCGGTAGAAATAAGTACAAGGCTAGATTTTTCTGATCGAAAACTGGTAATTGTTTTAAGCTGGAGATTTTCCAAAGCCATGGATCAGTTGCTCAAAAACTTAAAAAACAAAACATAAAAGGCTGAACAGAACACTAACCAGATAAAATTGATCTATCAAGCATACCAAGAAAGATTAAATACTTAGGTTTATAAAGGATGATTGAAAAAATTAATACCTTTTTAGGCTCTATAATAAAAATAAGATTATCAGTTAATTTGATAGCTTATTATCTACTATAATTGCTATTATTAGCTAATATCAAATTTATTTAATTTTTAAAATCTTTTGTTAGACTTAGAAGTGTAAAGAAAAACCTACTCTTAGTCTATTATAGCTATTGATTTAGTTTTTCTTTGTAATAGGCTTTATATATAACAATTTACTACATTTTGTAAAACAAAATTTCATTTATTAAATTAAATTCAAGTATAAAAGTATAAAAGTTTATTAAATAAACTTGACAATAAATAAAAAATTATTTATCATAAAGTTGATTATGTTTATCATTTTACATTATTTTAAATGAAAATAATAGCTATAAAGTAATATGTATATATATTGCTATTTAGCTAATAATATATATATATATATTTATAATTATACTAACTATTATAGCTTTTTAATTTAATATATATTTTATTAATATCTTTTTATTTTTTATTTTTGAGCTTTATTAATGCTATTAAATAGTAACTAATATTTTAGTTACTGAAGTATTTATTTAAGTTTTAAATTATATAATTTTATTACTTTTTTTCTTATTTTTTCTATTATTTAAACCTTATACTATAAATATTATTTTTACTATTTTATATTATTTTATAAGATATATACTTTGCCTTTTATTTTTACTATTGTTTATTAGATGAAAAATCATAAATTTTTACTTTTTAAATAAAATCTATATTATTTATAACTTTATTATTTGATTTTTTTTATAAAAACTGTATTTATATATTTTTTTACTTTTTTAATTCTAAATCTTTTATAAAATTATAAAGTTTTTTAAGATAATAGTATACTATAACTATAATATTAATTTTTATCTAATTTTTGGAAAGTAAAACTTATATATATATTAATTTAATAAATGCTATTAATAATTTAAATATACTTTATTATTTTTTATAATTATAAATTTGCTAATTACACTTTATATACTTATTTAGTTTATATAATTATTACTTAATTTTAGTTATTGCAAACTTTTCTTAAATAAAAAAGCTAATAATTTTACTAAATTTATATAATTTAATTTTTTATAGCATTAAAAAATATATAAATAAACTATAACCATATTTAATATTATATATATATATTTATTAAAAAATTACATTTTTACTTATATAAAAATTATAAATCTAAAATTATAAATTATTTTTAAAAAAAATTAATATTTTAAGTATTTTTTTAGCTAAAATAAACTATATATTATTAATAAATTTAACTTATTTATAATTAAATAAAATAAATATTTAGTATTTAAATATAATCATAATATTTAATATATATTAAAAAACTATATTTATTATTAAGTTTTGTTAATATATAATAATTAAATAAATAAATATATATATATATTTATTACTATTTTTATATATTTTAAATTATTTTAGTTTTTAATACTTTAAATATAAATATTACTATATAAATTTATAAATTTAATATTTATAACTAATAATATATAATTATATAAATTACTACTACTACTAATTTTATAATTTTATAGTATATAATATTTATAATTATTAAAGTTATTATAATATAAGAACTAGAAAAATAATTATATATTTTATATTATTTAAATAAGTTAAATTTAAATTAGTTTTTTTATTTTTTAAGGTACATTTATTTTAATAAAATATAATTATAAAAAGTACTTTTTTAACTATTATTATATAAAATAATTTTATAGTCTATAACTTATTAAGTATAATTGATTCTAATTTTAAAAGTTTATTTTAATTATTTTCAATTATATAAAAGTAATTTTAAGTTCTAAATTTTTTAAATAAAATAAAAAGTAAACCACTTTAATATTAAAATATAAATCATATATAAAAGTAAAAATAAAAATAAAATATAAAACTAAATATAAAATATTATAAAATGTTAATATTTTATTAATATTTTAAAAAATTCCTAAAAAATAATAAAATAAAATAAGTAAATTTAAGTAAAAAATAAATATAATTATTATATTTATATTAAAATAGTAAAGTTAGCTATAAAAATATTAAAAGTAAAATAAATTTAATATAAAAAATAAGTTTATTTAAAGTAACATTTTTATACTTATAGTATATTAAATATAAATTAATATTATTTTATACCTTTTTAATTATATTTTTAAATATAAAGTAATTATATAAAATAAAGTTATATAAAATATTATAGTAAAAAAACACTTAAAATAAAAGCAAAAATATTACTTTTTAAAATATAATATATAGTAATAGATATAAGTTTTAATAAAAGTAAAAGTAATATACTAAAATTAAAATTAAAATAATATAAATTTATAATATTAGTATTATTTATAAACTTTATAACTATGTTACTTTTTAAACTTTATTATACTAATATAAGTATAAAATAAATTTTATATATATAAATTAATACCAATACTTTTTATAAATAACATATAATAGTTATTATTATAAAATATAAAATGCTTGCTATTTTAAAAAATCTATCAAATTATTTAAAAGTTAGTAAATTTATCTTTAAATTAAAATACTTATTTTCCATTATACAGTATATGCTTTATTTTAAAATTTAAGCTTTTTCAATTAGCATAGTATTAAAGTTAATAGTAAGAAGTATATTTTTTAATATAATTAAAATTCTTTAGAAAAGTTGTTCGTTTCTATTAAATATTAAAAAAAAACTTAGGTTTTAATGGCCTATATAAATGATTTTTTCAACAGATAAAAATTTAAGCCAATTTTTTTAGATTAAAAAGCATAGCTGATAGAATTGTATTAAATTATAAAAATAAAGTCCTCTACTTGTCCTATAAGGCTTTAGTGGTTATAAAATCCTCATCTCCTATAAAACTTCAAAAATGTTACTTTTTTGATTTGTAATTAAAAGTTATGCTCGAGAACATATCAATATATATAAAACTAAACTTGAGCTATAAAATACTTTTCGAACATAAATAAAAGTTTAAGAAATATTTGAGAGAAGAATGTCTTTGAATTTAAAATCTATAGAGTTACTTTTGATAACATGTCCAAATTTAACAAAGAAAATTAATTTGGCAACCCAATTTGAAGAAAATAGAAAGCAGTTAAATGAACAATCGTCAAAAACCGAGCTCGAAGTTTTAAATTTAATTGAAGCTTTATTAAATGGAAAATATGAAGAAATAATAACTTTAGATTTAGCTAAGGAAATTTTTTCAACAGGAGTATCAGCAATTGATTTACAAACTATCGATCTAAGCCAATTTTTAGATAAATATGAGCAACTTCTAACTACAGGTATTACTAATTATTTAAACAGAGATTATGACAATATTCTTTTCAATGGGATTTCTATACTTGGACTCGGAATTGCTCTTCTCAATCTATTTATACAAATTAGTTGGACTGGTCCAGAATCTAAGATGACTG